>JAODAL010004175.1:0-160706 GCA_025379985.1 Phyllomedusa bahiana
GGAGGGTTTCCCCAAAGACTATGTCCACCTATGTGACAATAGTGATTGTACTGTCCACTTTCATAATTAGGGGGACAAACATCATGACAGCCCTGAGCTCTCCTATACTTGTATCCCTGCTTCCCTCCTGCCCAGTAGAGACTAATTTTCACATTTGGACATGAAATTCGACATGGATTCTATGGGTAAATCTGATTACAGTCCATGTCCCATTGATTTAAATGGGAAATTTGCTCTACTTCGGAGATTAAAATGGGGCTATTCCATTTCAGGAAACGGAGTGAAACCAACCAGTGCATTAAGGACTTGTACCCACGGCACTGGTTTTAAGTTTTACAGACTGTCATGGAGCGTGCCGCGACCCCCGCTCCCCTATGCTCTGCCCGACCGTATACATACCCAGCCGCGCTCCTGCTTCCCGTCGCTGTTCTGCTGATAGCCGGCGCACGCACGTCTGCTTCCTAGAGAGCGCGTGTGGCAGCTCTTCTGGATTTAAAGGGCTGCTCGTTAATTGGCTAATGCGGGCGCTGACCCTTTTATTTTTGGACCCTCTAACCCTGGGCGAGTTTTGGTGTTCCTTAGTGCGTTTAGAGAGTGTTGGGGTGACTTCTTGTTTTCCCTGTGTCCAGTCGTTTCTGCTATCGTTTCCTGACAAGTTGCTGCGCCGCCATGCCTTTACCCTTTGCCCCGACTATCCTTTTTTTAAAATCTGTACCACACTGCACCCAAAAATGCCATCATAGCAATCATGTGGGTGAGTGACTAGCAGTTCTGGAGAATCCCCGGGGGCTATTTAGAACCACCCTGGCGGGGTTACCATCACTTGCAGTGGCCCAATGAACCCTCTCATTTTTTTTAACCCAACGGTTTTTAGGATTTAAAAAACCGTCTGTAAAGGACTTCAACCTTTATTGTTTAAAAGGGAAAAATTTGTGCAGCAGTCCCCACTCCACGGATTTTCCACCGGACGGTTTTTGACACCACCGGCATTCCTAAAATCTTAGAACATGTTCATTCTTCTGCCCTTTTTTCATGCAAAATATGAACATGTGGGTGTGAAGGGGGCGGCTTGAATCCACAAACCGTGGACAAAAGCTGTTTCCATGCGTGCCAAAAAAAAGATAAAATACCGGGGCAGAAAATCCACCGGATTTTTCATCTGTGTGAACACACCCTTATATAATCTATTTCTAAAATGATTATTAATTTTTTGGGTTGCACAGTGTGTGAGATAATTAAGTTTTTATATGACGTACATGTGACAATTGGGGGAACAGTGGGATAATAAATTTAAAACTGGGAAAAAACAAAGTTTAATATTTTTTTTTATAGAGTAAAATTTAAATTTTTGGGGGTTACAGTGTGTAATACAATTAATTTTGGGGGTGTAATAAATTTTTTTGGGGGTTTGGTTTGTAATACAAAAATTGCTGGAGTGCTTATATATATAATTAACTAAAAACATTACAGTGTAAATAGAATTAATTTATGGATACAATTAGGATGGGCGAATTTATTTAACAAGTGGAATTGTTTAGAATTTCGGGAAAAAGTCCGGTTTTGAACGAAGTCGAAGTTGGGGGATTTGGGTGAACGAAATGTGCTTTTTATTTATAAAAGGCTGCGAGACATGGGGTTACATGGGGGAAAGACCTTTTTTTTTGGAAAAAAACCTTTAAAAAAATGCAAGTAATTTACAAACAAATTAAAAGAAACAATTTACCCTTTTCCGCTTAAAAGCGTTTTTCGAGTTACAATGAAACTCCGCTAGATGCAGTAACATTTTAAAAAAACTTTAAAAAATACAGTGTAATATAAAATTTTAAATTCAAGATATATAAATAAAAAATGTTTAAATTTAAATTTTTTGGAACAATGTGGATTTTTAAATTTTTAGGGGGAAAAGGGGTGTAAAAAAAGTTTTTTTTAAGGGGGACCCGGGGGCATTTATTTCCCTAATACAGTTTGAAATTTCCCAAAAAGGGGAAAACTGTGAAAACAAAAATGGGGGAAACATTTTGTGATATAATTAATTTTTGGGGGGGGACAAAAATTTATGTCAGAGTGTTATGTTTTCCCCTTTTTTTTCCTTCTTCATTTTTTTTATGGGTTTTCTTATTTTTAAAGGGAAAATTTTTTGAGGGGGCAAAATAAAAAACAAAAAAGTCTGTTTTTTTGGACCCCTATTTTTTTTTTTGAAATTTCAGGGGGGAAGGATATTGGGGTGTAGGCCCGGCGGTTTTTGGGGGGCCAGGGTACTATGTAGTTTCCCCCCGGGGCTACCCCCGGGGAACTTAAAAATTTTCTTTTTTTTCCCGGTTTTTTTACACTTGGGAAGTTTTTTTCCCCAACACCCACTACCTTTAAAATAAAAAAAAATATTCTTCTGGCCCTTCTTCGATTTTCCCCCCCCCTTTTAAAAAAATTGCAGATTATTTTATTTTTTTTAAAAAAAAATTTAAGCATAAAAGATCTTAAAAGAGTCCCCAAATTTTAATTTAAACCCCTTTTTAGAACCCTAAACAAAAAAAACCTTTTATTGGCAGTTTTTTGGTTTTTTTGGAATTCCCCTTTTGAAGGGGGAATCAATTTTTTGCTTACAACAAACCCATGATGAATGTGTAAAAGAAAGAATTTTAAGAAAAATTTTTGGGTTTTTTGAATTCATGGGGTTTCCTTTTTTTTCCCCCAATTTTAAGGGCCCTTTAAAAAAAAAACCCAAAATTTCATCTAATTCACCCCCTTCAAATATATTTTTTTGTGTGGTTTTAATTAATAAAGATTGATTTAAACCCTTTAAAGTTTTTTCCTGGGTAATTGCCAAAATTTTATCCCTTTTTGGGAAAAGCCTGGTATTTAAATATACAAAAGATTTATTTTGTGTTTTCATGGGCAATAAAAAACCCCCCCAAAGGGCCCGCACAAAAAAAGTGAAAACTGTGCCTACCCGAACAATGGAGCGTTTTTAAATTTCCCGTCATGGAATTTATTTCCTTTTTTAAAAACTTTGGGGCCCTAAACATTACCTTGTTTTCTGCTGTCCCCTGTGTGGCGGGGAAGGGTCCCCCAAAAATCTCAAAAAGCTGCGTCCCGACAACCCCCAGAAAGTTGTTCCAAATTTTGGGGAAGAAAAATTTAAAGAGAAGGGCCCCATTTTTTTTGATGTGGTTTTTCCATGTATACTGGTTTGGGAAGAGTGGCAATGTGTCACTGTGGAATTTTTTTTTATGAATTTAAATTCCTTTTTTAATTTTTTCCCTGGAAACAAAGTTTAAAAAGTAACAGGGGTTTTTCAAAAAAAATAATAATAAATTAACCCAATTTTGCCACAAAAAGGAAAAATAACCCCAGTAATTCCAAACCGGGTTTTTACATTTTCCCTAAGCTTACCAAAAAAAAGGAAAATCCCCCATCAACAAAAATAGTGGGGGCCTTTTAAAAAATTTTTAAAAAGGGAAAATTTTTCCCCGACAAAATTTTTAAATTTTTTTTATTTACCTAGATATTTCTTAAAAAAAAAAAAAAAAAAATATTCTGCAGCAATTTTTTCCCTTAAAACCATTGAACTCAAGGAAAAAAACCCCTCCTCGGTTCTCTTACCACCTCTTAACCCCTTTTTTAAATGAAATCATTTTTAATTGTAAATTCTTTCCCCTTTTTCCCCCTTGCTGTTTCAGTTTGTCAGGGACTTTTTTTCCCCAGGTTTCCCTCCTCCCCTTTTTTTTCACTCTCATTTGGGGCCCCCCCTGGGAAAAAAATCGGGGCTTTTAGCTCTAAAGCTGAAAGAAAAGCTCCCAAAATACCAAAAAAGTCCCCCATTTACAAACACTTTCCCCCTGATAAAATTTAAAACCCGGGACTGTCCACTGTCCCCGAAAAACAAAGCCCCCCCTCAAACCAAAACCCTTCTAAAAAATAAAACTTCAATTTTAACCCCAAAACCCCCCCCCTTCCCATTTCTTGTATTGTACCACCATAACTCCTTTTGGGGAAACAGGCCCCCTGGGCCCTTTGGGTTTATAACAAAATTCTGATTTTGTCCTTCCAAAACCCCCAAAAACCCAATCCCTTTTCCTGCTCCTTTTACGTTCAACTCCCAAAGGGCATGAAACCCCGCAAGCGCCCCCCCCTCCCCCCCCCACCCCGCTCCCCCCCCCCCCAACCCCCAACCCGGGCCGTTTACCCCCCCCCAACCCGCGCCAATTTTTTTTTTCCCCCCAAACCTTTGAAAAGAGGAACCCCAGAGACAAAAGGGTTTGGGTGAAAAGGGCCCCAGCTGGGCCTTTTTTTTAACATAAAAACAAATATTCAAAACATAAATCCAACTGTAGGTATGCACCCGCAATACCTCTGTCCCATCAAACCCAACGGATACTCCAAAACTTTATCCGTAACCATGGGGCTGAGGTCCTTGGGAGCTAACTTGGTCTGGCAGAAAGCCACGATAGTCCGATCTCCTTTACCTTGCCCTCAGCCGTCACCCCCGACTCAAGGACACCAAAAGCCACCTCAGGTGGCTACCACTCTCCACCAGCTCTCAAGGACCGCCCTGCAGAGCCCCCGCCTTCGCCAGACTATTACTCAAAGGGCCACCAAACAAGGGGAGACCAGATTCTATCCGCCTCCCCCACCGATTTCCACAAACTCCAAGGACCCCACCCCGCCACCGCGAGCATGAATGACCCCTCAAGCATGCGACGCACCCCACAGTCCCAAAGCCCGTTCTATACCGTCCAGAATGCCAAGGGACCACAAATCCAATCCGACGGCGTTCAAGTGAACCCCGTCCCCCCTCCAACAATCTCCTTCCCCCAGCTCCAAATCCCGATGGCGCACGAACAGGCCACCATTCCGCACCACGAAAGCCGCAACCACCCTATTAAGCGTTATGCGAGCCCTATTAATACCCACCAACGACCGCGCGTTGCGCCAACACCTCCAAGGGACCATATCCGACCACACCGTAATTAAAACCGGATACATCACCCACAACCGCAGCAAATCGGAACAGATGTCCCGAATCAACTCATGCAATGGAATGGACCCCAAATCGTTACCTCCTGTATGCAGCACTACAATATCCGGAGGACGATCCCAGCTTGCAAATCTGTCAAACTCCGGCAGGACATTCCGCCACCTCATCCCTCGGATCCCCAGCCACCAAATCACCGGCAAGCTGTGAGGCACTCCCATCTGCAGACCGCTCTCCTGCAAAGCCGCTCGCTCCACTCCCCAGTGCATGAACGAGTGGCCAAAAATCCACACCAAGCAGCCACCGGGAGCTAAAAGACAAAACAAAACAAAAACACCCAAATATCAACAACAAGAAATAACCCCCAACGAGACAATACCCGGTGCTGCGTACCATGTCCCCTCAAAACAGCCCCAGGCATCCCCCCCCAGGCCACACCCCTGGCCTACCGAAAACTCATGCCACTGATCCAACCAGGTGTGGATGGATATATAACCGGAACCTCTCCAAGTCCCATCTCCGGATCCGTCTCACCACCTCCGGCCCCAGCCCCCAGCTGGCCGCCTCCGTTGCTGCCCCAATCCTAAAAGAATGCGGAGCAAATTCCGACGGGTCCAGACCCAGCACCCCACACAAGCGCCTCAAAACTGCCGTAAAACTGGAAACCGGGACAAAAATGATCCATCCGCGTGTCTCAACAGCGGGCCACCTACCCCCAACGACCCCTCCCCTTTGTAAGCCATATAACATCTAAGGGGACACATCAACGAGCCCTGGACCGCACCCAGCCGGACCCTCTGTCCCCTCCCCGTCTGGTCAGTTTTTGATCTCCTGATCCAAAATTCCAAACCCCCCCCTCAACCGTCCACACATCCCTATCCAACAAGCCACCCACCACTGACCTAGACGGTCATACCAGCTCACCGATACGCAAGGCCCCAAAAAAGGCCAGTGAAAAGGCCAGCCGGAACAGGGACACCTCAAATGCAGAGGAACACACTGAAGGCAGCAAGCCCCCAATCAATTCCAGCAATCGAAAAATGATCGGGCGCCTACTATTGGCCACCGACCGCCCCCTACGGTACCCCTTCAACGCTTGCGTGATGAGAAAATCCTTAGTGACATCCCTCAAATCCCGCCAATGAAAACCAAATGCCAAGGCCGATACAAAACGTGAGACCTGGAAACCAACCCAACCCTCTTCAAGAACATGACCCAAAAAACAGAACAGAGCCTCAGCGTGTCCATCCGGACCACCTACCGCCCCGAGGCCCCCCAACCATGTCTGTCTTCCACAACTCCCAAGAGGCCTGATACGCCCTCCAGGTACCGGCCGCTAGCGATGCCCTAAACAACCTGTCCGCGGCGATCAGACCACGTTCCAAAAATCCGGGGGGCAAGTTAATCCGCTGTCCGCCGCTTCCGGAGCCAAGTCCCGAAACCGATCCCACTGCAAACGAGACAAGGAATCCGCAATGTCATTTTGAATCCTGGGAACATGAACCGCCACCACCCAAGCATTCAATTCCAAACACCGCAACACGAGTCTCCTAAGCAAATGAACCACCAGCGGGGATGACGCCGACTGCGAGTTAATGGCTTGCACCACACCGAGGTTGTCACAATGAAAACGCACCTTTCAATTTTCCACTTTCCGACCACATAAATAAACTGCCACCCCAATGGGGAACAACTCCAAAAGTGCCAAATTCCTAACAAAATCCTCGGTCACCCAGCTCTCAGGCCAACCCCCTACACACCACTCCCCGGCGCAATACGCTCCAAACCAACACCCCCAGCAGCATCCGTATAAATCTCCACCTCTCCATTGGACACTACCATCTCCAAAATCAACGACCGTCCATTATACTTCTGCAAAAAGGCCTCCCATACCCTCAAATCCTCCTTCAACTTCTTTGAAAGGCGTATGAAGTGATGTGGAGCTCGGACCCCGGACGTAGCTGCTGCCAACCTTCTGCAAAACACTCGACCCATCGGGATGATTCTACAAGCAAAGTTCAACTTCCCTAGTAAAGACTGCACCTCTCGTAACGGCAACTTCTTAAGGAGCAGGGACCTGGCTACCTCGGCCCTCAGGTCTGCCAACTTATCTTCCGGCAAACGACACTCCATAGCAATGGAATCTATACAAATCCCCAAAAAACTGAGGCACGTAGCTGGGCGGTTGTCTGGCGCCAACGGCAACCCGAACCTGTCGGCGACCCACTGCTTGGCCCCCAATGCCACCGAACAAATCCGTGACTCTGCCAGCCCAACAAACAAGAAGTCATCCAAATAATGGATCACTGACAAAACGCTGGAAACATCCCGCACCACCCACTCCAAAAAATGAATTAAACTTCTCGAAATACGAACAGGAGATCGAACAGCCCATTGGCAGACACCGATCCACAAAATCCCCCCCCGTCCCAAAAACAACTCAGCAACCGGACACTGTCCGAGTGAACCGGTAGCAAACGAAATGCCGACTCAATGTCGGTTTTTGCCATCAACGCCCCCCCACCCCCTCCCGTAACTCCGAACCCACCGAACCGCTTCATCAAAAGAGGTGTATTCCACCGAACAAAGATCCGGGTCAATCCCATTATTGACCGAACGACCCCTAGGGAAGGACAGGTGATGAATCAGCCGAAATTTGTTCGGCTCCTTCTTCGGCACCAACCCCATGGATTAAACAATTAAGTCTGGCAACGGAAGAGCTGAGAATGGCCCTGCCATCCTACCTAGCACCACTTCTCGTTCTAACTTCTCAGTTACCACTGCCGGGTGAACCAAAGCCGACCGCAAATTTTTGGTGGTGAAAGGGACCTCTTGCCCTGGAGCAGGGATCCGAAAACCACACATAAAACCTTCCCTCAAAAACTGCGCCTCTCCCTGATCAGGAAATCTGTTTAGATACTCCTCCATCGCGGCCACCTTCACCGGCGTCACCTCCCTGCGGATTGTTAGGGACCTTCCCATTTCCTTTTCGCAGGCATCTTGAGGCTCCATGAGAGCCGGCACTGTACACCGAGCAACTGTGTTTAAATTTACAATTGCTCCCGAACCGACACTGTCCATCATTGAACAGCCAGCAAATCCCCGCCTTATTCCCTCCTCCTGCCCCGAACGAACTGCTCCCATCCTGCTGGCCGGCCCCGCCGGCCCCCCCATGAAAGGACTGCCCGTACCAAGTCGGGGCCATCACCCTCAGCCAGAGGCCAATGTCCTTCTGGTCCCACCGTATTGACGGGCGGATTGCCTTCCTTTGATGAAAATGTTCGTCGTACCTCAACCACACCTGCCGCCATAGACCCTTGGGCCTCTCCCAATGGAATCTAAATAACAGAAAAGGCCCCGAGCATGTTCTCCGGTGCCTTCTCACCGATGACGCTCGCCAAAATAGCAAACGCCTGCAACCAATTTGCAAACGTTTGGGGAATCAATCGCCACTGACGCTTTTCCTCCTCCTCCTTCTTGCTCTCGTCCCTCTTACCCTTGTCCAAATTAAATTTTTCCAGTGGCAGCAATGAAAATATCTTCACATATTCATCCTGCCAAATCTTGTCCCTGACCTCCTTCTTCAAATGTGCCCCCAACGGACCCTCGAAGCATACATACACCTCCCCTTTTGCTCTATGGTCCAACCGCACGGAATCCCCCCGATCCTTCTCCGTTTGGACCAACACCGTCACGCCCGTGTTGTGCCCCGATACCGCCGTCCCCCCAAACCAATCGCCATTGAAGGCACCCGGAAGTGCAAAACGGGCCAACCAATCCCGCATACCCCCTACCAGCTCCTGCCAACCCGCTACCCTAACTCCCGCCCCCATAGGACCGGACCCTCCCTGACCTGCACCTACCCGCGACACATGAGATGTAGGTAAAAAAGACGGACACAAGATAGAACCGAACTCACCAGACTGCACAGGTGCTGTGACCCTGCCAGTCGCATCCACGGATCCCTGAAGACCGCCTCCTGGCCCCCCGGGAGACATCATCGAGGGAGGGGCCCCTGCTCCTGCCAGAAGCCACCGATCCTCTCCGCGATGTCAAACCCTGCGGGGACACACCCCCAGGGGTAATGTCCGCTGCCACCGATGAAGTAGAGATGACAAGACCAGTGGAATGCTGTCTGCTCAAGGACCCGACACTGGCCTCCAACCCTCCCGGCGAGCGTGTTGCACTCCGACCGCGATGGCTGGCAGCTCCCCCGACCGGAACATCGCCAGATGGGACTGCCATCACCAGAGATACCACCGAGGAAAGCACCCCAGCAGACCGCCCATCATCACTATCAGGGGCCCTGCTGTGCGCTGCAGGACCCGGTTGCCTCTGCGGATTCCTCCCAGACCGGGCGGCACGTGACCTCGCCGCTGGCCGCGGCGCCCGGCCCGGTGGTTCTCTGGTGGGGCTTCTGTGGGGTTCCGGGGTCCGCGGTGTCATGTCAGGGCTAAGGCGACAGGGCGGACGTGCCCTGCGCCGCGGGACGAGGGTATGAGGGGGAGGGGAAGCAGCCACTACAGACCCCTGCCCGCTCCCTTCTCCAAGGACCCCCCCCCCGCACCTGAGTGGCGAGCCATGCAAGCCCACGATCGCCCGCAGCCCTCCTTAGTTCATCCAGAAGCTCCTCCACAGATCCCATGGCTATTCCTCAGGGGACAGAGCGCAGCAGGCACCTTCCTGCTTCTGCCGCCGGCGCTTCTGATCCCCTGCTCCGTGCAGGGCGCGGTTTAAATACCCGCCCCCACCCTTGGACGGAGCGCACGTCGTGCACGTCGCGCGGGTGTGGGGCCATCGCGGGGGGGTGGGGCCATCGGGGGGGGGGGGGGCCGTCGTGCCGGATCGGGCGGGGGGTCTCCCGGGTTCCTGGCTCCGCCTATGGTCCGGCCCCGTTCTACTCCAGAATCCGTCCTTTTCTCACTATGGAAACCGTTTAAGTTCTTATTGTCGCATGTATGTGGTATACAGGGGTACACTCCTAAATTGATTTGACCCCAACTGAGTAAAAATGTTGTTTATAATGTGTAGACAGGACAAATGCAGAGTCATGATACCAATCTATGATATAAGGAGATAACATGCTGAACAGGCCCGAAACAAGAGTGGTTGCAAAAGAGGCCAGGATGTGGCCAGAGTTAATAAAAAAATAAAAAAAACTTTAGTTAGATTTTTTAGGGAGTTCTTTTCTTGGTTCTTGTTACAGTCAGACCAAGAGAGTGGTGCAACCCTAGTTCTATGCCGGATTGGAACCAGAGGACTACTCATTTCCTCCTTGCCTCAGAGACTCAGAAAAGCAGAGCAGAAGAGATCACAAGAAAATAAGCAGATTTGTTAGACAGAGAGGTGGCAGAAGCATAAGGTAAAACTGTCAAAGAAATAGACTTCGTGGCAGTTGATGACTAGTGGCTTCCGGCCTAGTTCAACACAATTATTCGTCAGAAAATAGTTTCCAGATTTCATGGGGTAGAAAGAAAGCTCTGGATATTGGACTTAAATTATGGTGCTATTCCTGCTATGGGCTAGTCAGATGGATTGTAAAGATTTCTGTTGGAGTGTCTAGTGCTGTGTATTCCATCTAGCTTGGAGTAAAGGTTTTTTTTTGCACTGTACCCCTTAACCACCTGTCTCTTATTCTGCACGGACATCAATGACACCTAAACCACCATCAGGGCAGGGAGGCTTATTTCCAGAGTGTGTCTCAGGGGAATACTGGAAGAACACCACCTACTCCTATACAAGCAGACCCCATATTCACTGTGTTGTTCCCAGGTGGCATGTGAGGGTTTTGGAAAGGGCAACTGTGACTATAACATCTACTACTACTCCCAACTTTCTTTCCAGCTGCTATATAGATGCCAGCACCCTGTGTTAGTCATTGCACTGGTTGCCCATTCAGTACAGGATACAGTTTGAACTAATCAAGCTCACTCATAATGACCACTACAGTGCTGCACCTGCCTATATCTTCTCACTCAGCTCTGTCTACCACCCTACCTGGTCTCTCCACTCTGCTGATCATCTTAGATTAAATGCCTCCTTCATCTTAAGATACCCTCTAAGACTTCAAATGTGTTGCACCAGATCTCTGGAATATGTTACCCCATACAATCACGCTAATGCATAACAATAATAGTTTAATGCATGCTTTAAGAGTACATCTTCTCAGGCTGGCCTACCAAGATTCCTAATTGCTAACTCCTCACTATCAGTCACACACATTCACACTTGGGCACTTACAGACACTTATCTACATACAGATGTTCTGTTTGGTTGACAGGTTCATCCACTTTTTTATATACTACCCTATATTTATGAAGCATGGCTGGATCATTGTGTAAACCACGAACATCTCACCTTTCATCTCACCCCTACACCCACATAGATTGTAAGCTCTTGCGAATAGGGTCCTCTTGTCTGTTGTTTGATCTGTTAGTAGCTTTTTACTATGTAATGCTTTTGTCTTTATTTATATCTTCTAAATTGTGAAATACTACAGAATATGTTGGTGCCTTATAATATTATTTATA
Organism: Phyllomedusa bahiana; assembly: GCA_025379985.1. Lineage (NCBI taxonomy): Eukaryota > Metazoa > Chordata > Amphibia > Anura > Hylidae > Phyllomedusa > Phyllomedusa bahiana. Next base: position 11,503 of record JAODAL010004175.1, read on the forward strand.
AATTATTATTATTATTATCATTAAGTTCCTCTGTTATTCTTTCTAGAAATGTATTAATGAATAAGTCAATTGGGTGTTACCATTTCGGTTTTCAAAGAAGAGTGTCTCTGCACACACTAACTCTTTTAGCACTGGTTGGACAGGGTCAGACTATACAGGACAAAGACATAACTGGTAACACCCAGCTGTCAGATTATTAATGAATTTCTAGGAGGAATAACAAGGGACCACGCAACATAAAGATCTGATAACAGATGCTTCAGGATTGTTATTTGATCGGAAACACAAAGCAGACATGTCAGGAATGGCCACCGGTCCTCTTTTAATATTCTTTGATGCTTTTGGTTACTTAGGGCGACATGTATGTACGGGGCTGCGCCAGTATTCTGGTGTACTTACAGCCCAAAAACTGATGCAGCCCTGTTCTCTCGATATATGAGCAGGAGCACTCCAAAATTAGGTGCATTATCAGGCGCCGACGGCACTTTGTAATGTACCTAAGATGTGGGGGTGTTCTGGGGGCAAGTTCCACCACAACTTTATGATTTTACACATTTATGACTGTAGGACGGCAAAACTGGGCGCATTACTGCTAAAACAGGTAGACCAAGTTAGAAGTGGTTTAACTGAGTTGACGTTTTGGAGCTAGAAAACGCTAAATCTATGATCTGCAGTAGAACAGGTTCATAGATTCAGGCACATTCTATGTTACTAATGCACGCAATAAAATGAACGTCTGGGCGACAAAATTCATACATGTCTCCCTTAATGTTCATCTTAAAGGATATCTTTCATTTTTACAAACTACTAGCATACCATTGTGAGATGTTAGAAGTTTTATTCAGTAGGGAGTGAGTACTGGGACCCAACTGCTGAGCATCGTGAGCACCTTTTTTGCCTGACTCTAATCTGCATTACTTAGAAAGCAGGTTGAGCGGTAAACAAATTTATAGAAAGTCTATGAAACCTTCCATAAACCTGTATACCACATGGTTGGCTTTCTGTGGAAAGTTGATGAGAAAAAAAGGGTTTACAGTGTTCAGCTTTCTGCCTCTTCATTTTTGCAAACAGTTGGGGTTTCAGCATTTAGAGCCCAGCGTTGAAAATGATAATATGTAACTATGAGATTAGAAAAATATGGCTGCTTTGTTCCAGAAACACTCTCTGCTGTGTCTGCTATTGAAAATGCACCATTAAAGTGAATGAGAACAAGTTGCAACACTGGATTCAGCCCATGGACAAGAGTGGTGTAATTTCAGGATACAAGAAGCAATATTTTCCTAATGTCATACAATCCTTCTATAGATAAATATACAACCGCCTTTATATAATTGTAAGCAACCTATACATTCCTGGGTCTCACTTTGGGATCTTCCCTGGGATTCCCATAGTCCAAACAATTCAATATGACAAAGGTGGACCCGTATATTAGAAAAATTATTCTTCTTTATTCCAAAAACGACATACTTTCATACAATCAATAAAAGCATCGCATCTGTATCAGTCAAAAGACTAGTAGACATAGGTTGCATAACAGGTAAATACCTTAGTAGCGCTTCCCTGCATTTTCAAAATCCTTCTAACCTTATACAATGGTTTGTTGAAGTAGACATGTAAATCTGATTACAGAGTAAAATGCTTATCCTGAAACAAGGCTTATTTTAACTATGGATACTCATTACATTTTTATCCTACACAGTTGAGCCATACAATGGTCACTTTCACAAGACCAGAGGAAACTGTCAATATTTAGTGAACGCTCCTTCAATAGAAAACAAGAAGAATCTGGATAACAACATCAGTTTACCAATAATCAGATACTTTGTGTAAATAATAGGGACTCATTAAAACAATTAGCATGTTGAGATGATGGTGTGATAATGGCGGAAACAAGAAAGGGAATGACTGCACAGAGCCCACAGTGTCAATGTACACAGAGAGCAAATAATGATCCTTCATTGTCTTTGCAGAAAAAAATACTATTTTGAGATTACTCAAAACTGGCCACAGACATTAAGGGCGACATGTATGATCGGGTTTTTAACCCTTTTTTTGGCATACAATGCACCTAATTGAGCAATCTACGATGTCTAATGCGCCTAATGAATGTGTTAGGCGCATTGTTCGTAAGACTCAACAGTTTCTAATGCACCTATGGGCTTGTCAATTCTTTTCAAGACGGAGCCAAGCTGCGCTTTTAAAACACGCAGTGGCGATTCCTCATCTGAACGCTGCTGCGTGTTCGTCATAGCGAGCGGTGATAATCTCACTGCTAATTGTTTAGATCCGTCTTGGGGACCGACAGAGCAGACCCCAAGACGGATCCTTAAAGCGCTTGTAACACGGAGTGAAAACTCTGTGTGAACAAGACATAAAATGTTTTAGTGTGACGAAACACATTCGTAATATTATAAACATATATGAATGTGGTTCGGAAAAACTAAGCGCATATCTGCTCCAACATGCAGACCTATTTCAATGTGGTCTTCCTGAGCCTGAGGAGTCGAGGTGAAGCTAGATTTGCTGTAAGGGGCAAAAATGTCCAATATTTCTCAACTTACACCAGTACAATAATAAAAAGTGATTTATTATAATTATCAAACTATATAAAATGTAATTATTTACAATTAATGAAAAATATCATATAAAATTAATAAAAAAATATATAATGTCCCCAAAATCAAAAAATCTCCTATAAAATGTATTTAAAATTAATGGAATCTAAAAAAAAATTTTTACAAAAAAAACCCCATTGATTATGTTGTTCATATTTTTATATAAAAATTTTTTACTACATTAAATTTTAAATTTATTTTTGCTACTCTCACCCTTTATTCCACATACAGCAAGAGCCAGCACAGCACAGGTCTTGCTGGGACCTGTGGTCCTCCAAGCAGGATCCGTACTATAGTTTCTATTCACTGACATACTATTCTAAGGACTTTTCTCTTATTTCCAGCCTATAACCTTTATACATGTATGGCGCATTACTTATGCGCCTAAGTTTCATAATGCGTCTAACACATAGGCGAGGCGTGTTAAACTTTACACACCATTTATGAACGCGCAAAAAACACTTTCATACATCTGCCGCATTATACACTGAAAATGAGACTCGACTATTCACTTTGACGTGTCTGCGTTCATACATGTCGCACTTATAAAATGCCCCAATGCACATTAGACATTAGTGATCCCAACCTGCCAATTTCAGCAAGACTGGCGACTACCTAATATTATAGAAGGCTCCTGTCTCTCTCCCAATGATATTGGAGATACAAGGATCAGGCATGCTGAATTTCAAAATCTAATCCTTTTGTTTTTCGTAGAGATAAGCCACTGCCAGAGAAGTCTTGCAGCAGCTTTTCCAACTCTCCCCATTAAAAACTATGTACACTTGACTGAGCCTAGTATGCATGTCAATGAGGGGGTTGGGAGAAGTAGCTGACAGCTGAAAAAGCATTCAGCCAGCAGATAGTGAAGGTGTATGGGCACCTTATGTTGGCCTAATATGCATATGTATGAACACTTATTAGCCTGGTTACTCATTTACATTTTTCTAGACTAACATTTAGTGATTCCCAACTTCAAAAACTGTTATAGACTCATCTTCACTGCTAATAATTCTATAATGGAGACCTGTTTCAAATGCAATTTCAACCATACTGTTAATGATTGATGGTCTATGCTAGCTGTTCATTACAAAAAGCCAGAGGATAACCAAAATAATTATTTCTATGCATGGTTTACTGGTGTTTATCAATATAAAATTTTATGGTTAATTTTATTGTGTATTGATATGATTAATTGATCAGACAAAGACAAAAACGGTTCCTAGTGTAATCCCATTTTTCAATTGACCTTTCTTGAATATGCACTCACCTTTTTTGGTTGCGCCTCGGGTCGGCACAATACTCCTTTCACACGTTTCACAACTTAGCTGTTAGCTGATTACTCCAGCCTCTCCCAATCTGAACGTCCAGATACCACCTAAGAGTGGATGGTTACAAAATTTCTAAATAACAAGCTATGCTGGATCACCACCACAGATGTCCACATGGCAGTATGGAAATGTTATCCACATGCCACTGTGATAGGGTTGCAGCGTGGGGTATGAAGAGTTCTTTAGGATTCTGAGGGAACTGGGGGGGGAGGGGGTGGGTGAGTTGGGCCCCCTTAAAATTACCCTTTCACAGCACAATAAAAAGGTAGCAGTTCCACGAGGGCTTTTTTAAAGGGCTTTATTCAAGTCCATTCTCCTACAGAATTTTTAGTAAAAAATCAAGAAACACAATGAAAAGGCTCCTGGCATTCACACAGTTTAACTTTTAAAGGGGGGAGTAAAAAAGCTCACAATCCCTGAGGGTTCACAAGTCATAGCCGTCCTCGTGAGTGTGATTGCTGGTCTCTTGACGGGCGTGGCAATGGGCAGCACAACGGACTCTGTTTTACTTCAGGTGCTCTACCTTTTCTGTACCTTCACTCTGCACATGGGACCTAAACTCCCCAGAACCCACTCCCCCAAAAGTGTTCCAGCAACTTCTGTCCCCCCCTTTTTCAGCAGACACACTTTTTGGGACTTTTTAAAGCCCATGGCTTACAACCAACCATCCCGTGTGCGGGTTCTTTTGGTGCCCTCTAAGGCCAAGAAAAGTAACTAATTTACACTTGTAAAAACATTGACAGTAGAGGCTTCCCCCGGGTTTCACTTTCTCCCCCCTGGATTAATGCGTCCTCGACATTCACAACTTCAATATTTTGAGGACAATCATAAAAGTCACTAACTTTCAAGTTTAGGGGGTAGACTTTTTTCCTACATAAGTTTTATCTCTTAAGTGTTTTGACCGGGTCTTCAACATAAAAAGTAGACAGTGTTTACGGGTTCCATTTTTCCAATTTAGAACTGTAGTATATTTTCTAGGCCTCCCTCTAATTAAAGAGGGGGTGACAACCCAACATTTTGCAATAAAAAAAGGAACAAGAAATTATTTAACATCCTAAGCTATCTTAGCTATTTTGCCGACATTTCCCCCTGAAAAAAAAAAAAGAAAAAGCAAACAACAAAAGTAATCAATTGATTTTTAATATCTTCTGCTGGAATATTTTTCGCCCGTCTTCAACCAGCCAATTCCATGCTAACTAGCTAAAAATTCTTTTACTTTTCAGTCCTTTGAAAGTCTTTTAAACTTTTTTGTGGTTTTTTCCAAAACTGGTGGTAGGAAGACTTCTCGGGCTGTCTTACCTGATCGGGAAAGAAATAACCCTGTTTTAACGAACGTTCTTGGGGGCCCCCGCACTTGGTTCCCCAAAGTGTCATAAGTCAGCTCGGGGTCTTTTTTTTCTCTTGGGGAAAACCTTCCTGCTTGACATTCTTTGATTTTTCTGTTCATCAGTCTCGAATTTCTTTCGGATCTACTGCTGGTTCCCTTTTTGTTCAGCTGTAATTGAATAACAGTCCTAACCAACAACGGGACTACTATTCCTGGATCTTGAATCTTTTCGTCTGGGTTTTCGGGTGTACTTTCTCTATTTCAAATTCATCAATAACCCTGGGCACAAATTCCAGCTTCGGGGGATTTAAGTCACTATTTTCTACGGGCATACGAACATATGGTGTGTTTTTCCTCATCTGAGCTTTCTAAATATTTTCTAAAAAGGGGGCAATACATAGTTGCTTTTTTTTTGAGGGTCTTGTTTGGTATGTTATTTCGGGGGTTTGGTCTCTTTGGTGGGTAGTCACAAGTAAAAACTTTCCGATGCAAGAGTCTTGCTTGTTACCTCCTTTTCAGGTTTAATCTTTAAACTGGGCTGTCTTTACTTTCCTTTTGATACGACTGACTTGTTTTCCCCATATGAACGAATTTTTCCTGGTCCACTTTTTTTTTGTAAGTTTAGACTAACACACTACTCCCTGATGTTAATTTCTGCTCCGGACACTTCCTGTCATAATGGCTTTATTTTTTCTTGTCCTTCATAACAATTTTTAAGCAATTTATATGCCCTGCCACGCTTTTTTCCCATGCACGAACATATTCGGGAAAACTCTTTGACCTGAGTACAAACAAAATGTCAAAGGTAATCTGGAGATCCCCAAATAACGGGTAAATGGGGAGTAACCTTTTGCATCACTTTTGTGCAGTTGTAGGCAGGGGACCAATTTTTTTAAAGGGAGTTCTTCCAATCTCTTTTCTTTCAGGGGTTTAAAGGGTTTTAGCATCGACATTTAAGTAGATTGAAACGTTCCACCTGCCCATTCATTGTGATGGAAGGTGTTGAAGCCCTTGAATTCTGCAATTACTTTCCCAAATTGGGCTAAAGTTGATTTTCAAACTCTTTCCTTTGGGTCAGATGCGCCTTTAGGAAACCCAAACTTTAATTAAAGAATTAAATATCCTTCTGCGCCTTTTTTTTCCAAAATTTTTGGTAGGGCGCAGGCTTGAGAAAATCTGGGAAATGGCCCAAAAACATAAGATTATATCATTCCTCCTTTAAACACTCTAAGGGTAGAAAGTCTATGACACCTCTCGAACGGGTATGTGGTTTAATGTAACCCATTTGGTGTTTGTGGGTTTTTTGGGGACGTTTCTTTTAAAAGCCAACACTGGTCACATAATTTCAATACTTTCTGCATGTAGGGCCCAAAGAAATTCAGGGGGCAAGGTTCACTGTTCCTAAAACCCTAAGTGTCCCTTTCTTTTCGTGAATTTTCCCTTAACCCCACCCATGGTAAACTTTTGCAATACAACTGGGGTTTGGACCTTTTTTGCATTAAGAAAACCTTCTGAACGAGTTGTTTTTAGGCCATTTCTCAACAAGAGGTTTTGTAGCTGGAGACTCTGTACCTTTTTCCCTTCTTATAGGTAGTCTATCTTTTTTATTTACTGGAGCCTTCCCCCAATGACTTTTCTTTTTTCTGGTTTTCTGAGGGATTAAAAAGGTTGAGCTGTTCCAGATCCTTTATTGTCTCTTCCACGGGTTTAGGACACCACATTGGTGTGTTTCTTTCGCGGTTTGTATGCTTTACGGTACTCATCATAGCCCCAAACTAACGTTTCGACACGTTGCATAAATTTTTGGGTTCTAAGGGTATTTTAGACAAACATCTGCATCGATTAGCTTTTCCTGGACAATATTTGAGCAAAGTCTGCTAGTTTGCCACCCATCCTGACCGTTGCATTGATTTGCAGTAGTGAGGACATAGGGTTTAGTGGGTTGTTGTCTGTTAAACCCAAACTCGGATTAATACAAATAATTCTGAATTTTTCACAGATCCCCCACTTCATGCAGGAACTTATTTTTTCCCAAAATGCAGATGGTAGTTCTTCTAAGTTGCGTAAAAGTTCTGAACCCAAGCCAATGATCTAAGTTTTGCCATTTTACGTTGGTACAAGATTTGCCCAAAGCCCATTTTGTGAACATCCAATGAAGTATAAAAGGAACATTGGGGGCCCGGGGTTTCCCAGACTGGGGGGTTTGACTGAAAAACCCACAACTTTCGACTTTTGGGGAAGTCCAGTTTATTGGGGCAAAGGGTGAGTTTTTTCCCTTTGGTTTTTACTCCCCTTTGTTAAAAATTTCTTTTCTTTTTTGTCACTCACTTGAGGTTCCTGCTAAAGAGCATAAGGAGCTGTAATTTTGGAGAAGTTAGGATGAAAAGCCGGTAATGGGAAAGGAAGGGCCGGGACCTTTTCAATTCTCCACAGTGGAGGGGGGTTTTTTTCAATGCCACATGGGAAATTTCAGCTGGATCCATAGTATATCCATCTCCAGACACAATTTTTCCCCAGGAACCTGACTTTTCTTTTTGAACAGTTCACATTTTTTGGTGTCACTCCCCCCTTTGTTCTGGTATCACTGAAGATAGTTCTCAATTCTCTATGTGTTCAGAAAATGTCTTACTGTGTATGATTTTCATCTAGGTATGGGACAAAATGTCATCTCTAACCCCCCATCAGATCTCCATGTTTCTCTGGAATTTCCGCAGGACAGAATGAGTCCAAAGGGAATGGGGGATCCACCCATACAATCCCCAGGGTGTGATGGAAAGCTGTAAGGCCTTTGGATTCTTCTACAAAACCTTGGTAGTGGGCCTTGCCTTGGTCAGGACTGGAACATGTATTTCCTAAAAAACGTCTGCATGTTTTGGACCCTTTGGAATTGGATGACGGCAGGACTGACCTCGGGTTTACTCTCTTAACACACAATTTCCATGTCCACCCCCTTTTTTCTGACACAGACAATTGGGGGAGAATAAGAGATTTGGGTTTTCTTAACCCAAACCCCTGTTGATGAGTTTCTGAAGGTACTCTTTTACTTCTTTATGTATGGTTTAGGGGGACCTGAGCTTTTGTTACGGATAGTTCCAAGGGTTGTTTTTCAGTGGAGGATGGAATACAACCCCTACATCAGAATCTTCCTTGGAGAATGCAGACATCCTCTCTTACTTTTGTCCATATCTGTTGTTTCTGCACTAGATGCTCAAGAGACACTGGAGGCCCACTGTTCTCTGGGGAAGGACATTTCCCCGCTCAGTGGTCAACTGTTAAAACTGGGGTTTGGAGTTGTGCTCACCCCCAGAAAACTGAAATGGCCTAACAATTGGGTGGGTACACGTTTTATAGCTTCAAAGGGGCCCATACAATTTTTGGGCCAAACCCCCCTTCATGCTTTTGAGGATTCATAACTAACACAGGACTTTTGTAACCCACGAAAGGAATAGTCACCACGTCTCCCCTGTAATGATCCTTCGGGAAATTGTAGGATCTTGTGGCACAAACGCATTCTCTGTGACTTTTTCGTGATCCCCCCCTCACACCACACTTTTACTCCCTAAAGGCGTGTTTGTGGAAAAAGATGGGGGGCAGACTACTTTGACTTCCGAAACCACTTTAGCCTGTTTGTTTTTTATTTTCTCCACAACTGTTTTGGGGTTCTTTGTCACGTAGGGGAAAGGGTTTTTTGAAAAAAGAATCACCCGGTGGTAGGAAGCTGTTTCTGTGGATCCTTCCTCAATACATTGTAACCGTGATTGGTTCTTCGCCACACGATTGGGCACTTTTTTGCTAGGGAAAGGGAAAATAATAAAATCAAAGGTGTTGTGTTCTTTGGGAGTGGCTGAAAAGTCACTTCAACCCAGCCCAAAAGGGTATCTCTGTCGGGTTTAACCCCTCGTCCACAAAATTCTCCAGGGCCTATAAGGCTTTTCCCCTGGCCGGAGTCGTGCAAAAAAGGTAAAAAAGGCTTCTCCATCCTTCATTTGAAAACTGGCCTGGGGGCCTGAAACCCCACCAGTTTTTAAAAATACCCATTTAATTTACATTGTATCAGGCACTTTTCACCAAAAAGGCCATGATCTGTTCGGTTTTCACTGTTATTTTTTTGGTTCTTGAGCATAAAAAGTAAGCTGCCACATTGAATGCTTGGTGACAGGGGAAGCGTCCCCCCTTTAATGTTGGGGAAAGGTCCCCCCACCTGTGGGTATACTGGGCCCGCTATTCTTTTTCCTGGATGGTATTAGGAGTAGAGGTTGTTTGGTTTGGGGGCTGCCCTTTTTTTGAATTACTGGGCGCCCCTCCCCAGCAACCCCCTGTCTTTTTGCTGCTTGAAAACTTGGATCTACACTCTTTTGCATAATGCCCCCTTACCACTTAAGACAGTGACAACAGAACAAATTTTATTTGGACTTGGAGGCCTCACATGCAGGGGGTCTTCTATTCTGGAAATTACCCTGTGCCCTTTCTGGTTTTGACTTGGCCCGTCTGCTTCATCCTGCTATTCCGACCGAAAATTTTACCCCTACTTTCCCCCCGTTTGTGTCCTTGTTTTTTTCTTTAAAAATACCTTCTGGGGGACTCGAGGGGGATGGGCAAGGGGTTTTCCCCCGTTACCTTCTGGCTGCACTCCAGGTGTCCCCTTTTGGTAACTCTCTTTTGCATCTTCCCTGGACCCTTCTTTAGCCTTTTGTCTCTCTCTAGCTCAAGATACTGCCTCATTCATCTTTCAAACACATTCATCTGAGATAAAAGGGTTCCCAATACTGTTTTAGCTGGAACTTGATGTTTCCCCTAAGAACCCGTCCCTATTGACCCCAGGAACTTCTTCTGAACTGCCCAAATCAAACCTCTCCTCAGCCTCGTCTTTTCTGGATGCAAACAACGTTTTTTTTTGAGGGAATGGCTCTGAACAAGAAGTCTTGAGGGGGCTCTTTGCGGGGCTTGAAGATGTTTAAACGGGTTTTTGATCAAACAAGGTCTTTTTCCTTGTAATGCCCTTTTTTTCTTGTTCCTAATGGAGCAAGGGGAGGGTTGGGTTTTATCTCTAACATATTCCTGAGATGCAACCTGGACTAATGGCTTTCACTAAGCCTCAAAAAATCTCTCCTCCCGATACCCCCTTTTGTAATCCAATCTATCTGGTGAATGGGTTTTTTTTTGGTAAGCAGTCTCTCTTTTTGTTCCGTTTCCCCTTTGGCCCCTTTACTTTGAATTCTTTGCGGGTGGTTATCTCTTGGGGGTGGGCCGATCTTTATTCTGGTTTTTTTTAGCAGCTTGGGAAAATTTCTCAGGACTGACCACTTTTCTCAACTTCTTTTCAGATTCCGAAATTTTTTTTTAAAGCAAAATTAATGGTCTTTTTTGCTCCCTTTACTGTTTGTTGGGAAGACATGCACTTTCTGTTGCCTAACTGTTTTGGTTCCCCCCGCCCCCAAACTGTAAAAAACGATTAGTCTCTGAAGAATTGCAACATAGCGTCCTCTTTCCTCACTGTCTTTCCCTCCATCCAGTAATCGATTCAGGGCGTCCAAAAATGGGCGATTATGTGCCGGCAAGATGGCCCCTGGGAGTTTCATAAAAATTTTTGGGTGCCCTATTCTAAGGACAAAAGCAGAGAGACCATTTATCTTATTGAGTCTCTCCACATCCAGGTGAATTTTTGTGGGTTTTTTTTTTTGTGCGGTGGCCTTTAAGACTGAATTAACTTCGCAGGGGACCTGCTCCTTGTCTACAGTTATCCTTTGCTGGGCGGATTATGGGGCCCATGCAGCTTTAAACTACCCCCCAAAAGCTTGGTTCAGGCCTTGCAGGAAAAACACTGGGGGAAACACTGTGAACCTTTTACTGCCTGCTGAAATCTTCCGTCCCCGCTTGCTCTGGCCCCCCGGGGACTCCCTCTCAGGTTGCCTGAGGGGCCCCACCTTCAGGGTGTAACCTGTTTTTACTTTGTTCCGCTCAAAATCCCCTAGGGCCACCAAAATGTTTTCCACACCCACGTGTAGGGTTGCAGGGAGGTATGAAAAAGTTCTTTAGATCTGAGGGAACTGGGGGGGGGGGGGTTGCTGAGTTGGGGCCCTTTAATTTTCCCCTCACAGACATATCAAATAACAGGGTTTCCCCTGTAGGGCAGTTTTAAAGGCTTTTTTCAAGCCATTCTCCATACAGTAATTGAGTAAACTAAAAGATAACAGCAATTGCGAATGGCTCCTGGATTTACACAATTTAACTGCTTAAAGGGGGGGGGGGGGAATAAGCCAAATACCCGAGGGTTTACAAGTCATGCCGTCACTCGGAGCTGTGATTGCTGGCTACTCTCTTGACTTTCTGTTTGCAATGGCGCAGCACCACCCGCCCCCTTTTTTTTTACTGGGTTTCTCTACCCCTTCTTCTGTGTTCTTCACTCTGTCACATAGGACCAAACTACTCAGAACCACTCCTCCAAAAGTGTTTCAGCAACTTTTGCTCCTCCCTTTTTCTAGCAGCACACACTAGTTCTAGCCCCATGTGCTGTAAACCAACCCCGGTGCTGGGGATTTTTGGTGCCCTCTAATGGGCCCGGGGAAAAACTAATTTACACTTGATAAAAACAGTGAAATAGAGCTTTCCCCGGGACACACAAAAACCGGACGGATTCTGATTAAAGAACTGGCTGGGATTTTTTACATCATCTTGTGGTTTTGGGGGACGGTTTTTTGTTTTTTGGTTTGCGGATTTTTACCGTCCCCCCCAACCACTGACATGTTTAAAAGGAAACCTTTACTTAGGTTCCCCTCTTTCTGAGGACAGCACAAGCAGTGTCATCATCTGTTTCCAGCACTGTGTCCCTTTTTTCTGTAAATGCTGTAGTTTTAGGCATTAAATGCCAAATCTTATTTTAGTTGTGTTACCCGCCCACCAAAAGGGTACCACACCCACTGACGTTTTCCGTTTTCCCTATTCCAAAAATAGGTTTATCCCTTGAGGTGGGCGGGGCTACCCAGGTGGGGGATATGAAATAAACAGACTTTTTCATACTCTTTTCTGGTTGTAAACTGAGATTTAACATTAAATACTCAAAAACTACAGCATCTTACGACAAGGACACGCGCGAAAAAAGCAGGTCGACACTAGGTGTGTACCCTTAGCAAAAACGAGCAAAACTATGTGACGTTCTCTTTTTAAAGTTCGCCCAAAACCCGGGGGAAAAATGAACATGTTCTAAATTTTAGGAACCCGCTGTTAAAAAAAAACGTCCAGGAAAAACCCGGGAGTGGGGACTGCTGAACGCGTTTTCTATTAAAGTCTATGCAGATGGTTGACAGTCGGTTTAAAGATGGTTATCAAATCCATTAAAACTGAAGGAAAAACCTGCCATGGGGGCAACCCAAAGGGGAGGTTACACCAGCTTATTCAACCCTAATTGCGGGAGGATTTCCCCGCGTTTCGGGTTGAATAAGGGGCGGGGGCGCGGCGGGGGGGTCCCCCGCCCCATAGCATTTTTCATGGCGCTTTAAACCCCCGCTATAAATGACATGTCACTTTCTCCCCCCCGGCGGATTCGCCCAGCGGGAGGACGACGGAGTCCACAGTTCTCTATGAGAACTGTGGATTACCGTAGTTTCTGGGGACGGATTGGGGGGGGTATGCAGCGCAAATAGGCGCACAGTACGGCTCCAATCAGTCCCAAAATAAGCCGTGTGAACGAGACCTAAGACTTTCAGTGAATTCAGGATAAGGCACAGGCTTCTTTATATCAACAAGTACTTATAATCTTTAAGAACTTCATCAGGTTCTTCATCATCATTTCAGTTAGTGTAGATCTTCTCACTAATTGATACATGTAAATGGCTTATAGTCCATGACTCCCTCAAACAAGTAGACTAGGTTAAGTTTAGTATGAAGGTTTATTTAAATAAGAAGAGTGAATAATTGATGTCAGACACCATCATTCACATTGGATATACTCATCTGATTATGACCAATTTAGACAATTGTCTGGCATTAATAAATCACTTTTTTGAAAATGTAAGGAAACTGTAACGGGAAATCACTGCAAATTATAAACCCTGTAAAAACATAACTTTTACTAGACTATCTAAAATTATACTACCTAAACCCCAATATATCTTACCACTACATACCTAGATGAGACAGCACTATCCGTCAGTGGAGTAATCGCCCCGATAAAGGGCGGCTCCGATTTAATGACAGATAATATCACTATATGCGTGTATTGTGAAACCTTACATCCCAGCTATCCCGACGCGTTTCCCCCGTGCAATTTAGGGTTCATAAGGGGATTCAAAACTCCTCTCGCTGTGGAATAAGAGTACGCTATATACAACGCATATACAACCTATCTATAACACATATACAACCTATCTAGATCAGATAGGGAGATTGATACTTAGCTTAGATGCTGCCAGGTATAATAATGATGATCCTCGCAGCTCCTTTAGTATGCTGGCACCCAGGATAAGAGGGATACAGAGCTAATCATCTCTGCTTACCTTAAATACCTTCAATGACCCCTCAAGTGTATAACAGTCAAGCCCCTAACACTTCCGCTTTGTTATGTGTTAGTTTATACCTATTGCCGGGTTCCTGTATAGTGTGTGTGCATGTCCCGCTGCCATTGATTTGCCCAGCGTTCCGGATGCTGTACTGCGCATGTCCGGAAGGAAAATACATGTCATTTCCGGTTGGTGCCGCCGGGAATGACACTGCGCATGTCTGGAATCCGGCCCAAGTCTATGCGCCGCCCGGCGTTCTGAATGCTGCATTGTGCATGTCCGGAAAGAGAATACATGTCATTTCCGGTTCATGCTGCTGGGAACCACACTGCGCATGTAAGAAATCCGAATCGGTCTCTGCGCTGTGGCTCGAATGTGCGCATGTCCATGTGTACTAACCAACAGCAGCAGCAATTACCTATGGCGGGCGCACTCGCTCCCGACGCCACCCCATCCACTTTAATATATATAGATAACACACTGTTGTGGCCGGACGTCTCCGCTAACTTTGATTCTCTAAATTTCCCAAAGCAACTGCTATGTGACAGACGCTCATAGCATAACATGGGAATAATTCAGGGCCAAAAATTTCGGGGTATATACATTCACTGTCCTCACTGACATAAAGTATCAGACTGTAAGTAATCAATGAATATAATGAAAAATTAATGATATAGTACTGATGCATATCCAATGGTCAGATTTGAAGAGTCCATAGTGGTCCTCCATGGAGAGTGCGAACAAAGCAGAGCAGAGTGAACAGACCCAAGCCAGAGTCTATTCAATAAAACATCCAAATTGCACAACTTAACAAAAACAAAATCGGTATGCATTTCACATTTGAAATGCAGGAGAGATGTTTACCCTTCTTGGATGTCCTTATCATCAAAGATCTGAATGGCAATATTCATACGGATATGTATAGGAAACCTACAGCAACTAACAGCCTGTTGCACTGGGAAAGTCACCATCCATTACCCTGTAGGAGAGGAATACCGAAGGGTCAATTTCTGAGAGTCAAGAGAAACTGTTCCAGAGATGAGGACTTTAGGAGACAGTCAGGCATGTTGAGAGAGAGATTTCTTAATCGAGGATATCCCTCAAGAGTTCTGGAATCAGCCTTTAGGCATGCACAAAAACAGAATAGGACAACATTGCTACAAGGCAAATCCCAGGAAGACAAAGACAACAATAAAGCGCGTGTAGTTGCAACTTTTGATGACAGAAATCTAGAAGTGGTTAATATCCTTAAAAAATATTGGGG
This sequence comes from Phyllomedusa bahiana, assembly GCA_025379985.1. Classification (NCBI taxonomy): domain Eukaryota; kingdom Metazoa; phylum Chordata; class Amphibia; order Anura; family Hylidae; genus Phyllomedusa; species Phyllomedusa bahiana. The sequence goes on from JAODAL010004175.1 coordinate 26,532, forward strand.
AATATTAATGTTGGATCAGGATCTAGAAGGATACCTTCCTTCAACCCCTTTGATAACTTATCGAAGGGGTAGATCCATTAAGGATAGACTGATCCATAGCCACTATACACCAATACCCCCTCAAGGCACTTGGTTGGAAAGGAGACCGATTGGTATGTTTAAATGTGGGCAGAGATGTGTAGCCTGTCCATACATACAACAAACGAAGTCCTTCACAAGTGCCTCAAATGGAAAACAATTTTTCATCCGTGATTTTGCCAACTGTAGGACAGAAGGAGTAGTTTATATGTGTACATGCCCCTGCCCACTGAATTATATTGGAAAAACAAAGAGAATATTTAAAAGAAGGGTGGGAGAACATCTGGGGGACATACGAAATAGGAGAGACACGCCAGTAGCCCGACATGTGTGGGAACATCATAATGGTGAATGGGAATCTCTGCGCTTTTTGATCTTAGAGGTTGTGAGACCATCCCCCAGAGGAGGGGAATGGGATAGACGAATCCTATGTAAAGAGGCCCAATGGATCTATCGTATGGAATCGGTTCATCCAAAGGGCCTTAATGAGACTTTGCAATTTGGATGTTTTATTGAATAGACTCTGGCTTGGGTCTGTTCACTCTGCTCTGCTTTGTTCGCACTCTCCATGGAGGACCACTATGGACTCTTCAAATCTGACCATTGGATATGCATCAGTACTATATCATTAATTTTTCATTATATTCATTGATTACTTACAGTCTGATAATTTATGTCAGCTGAGGACAGTGAATGTCTATACCCCGAAATTTTTGGCCCTGAATTATGCCCATGTTATGCTATGAGCGTCTGTCACATAGCAGTTGCTTTGGGAAATTTAGAGAATCAAAGTTAGCGGAGACGTCCCGCCACAACAGTGTGTTATCTCTATATATTAAAGTGGATGGGGTGGCGTCGGGAGCGAGTGCGCCCGCCATAGGTAATTGCTGCTGCTGTTGGGTAGTACACATGGACATGCGCACATTCGAGCCACAGCGCAGAGACCGAATCGGATTTCCTACATGCGCAGTGTGGTTCCCAGCAGCACGAACCGGAAATGACATGTATTCTCTTTCCGGACATGCGCAGTGCAGCATTCAGAACGCCGGGCGGCGCATAGACTGGGCCGGATTCCAGACATGCGCAGTGTCGTTCCCGGCGGCACCAACCGGAAATGACATGTATTTTCCTTCCGGACATGCGCAGTACAGCATCCGGAACGCCGGGCAAATCAATGGCAGCGGGACATGCGCACACACTATACAGGAACCGGCAATAGGTATAAACTAACTCATACCGAAGTGGAAGTGTTCGGGGCTTGACTGTTATGCACTTGAGGGGTGATTGAAGGTATTTAAGGGAAGCAGAGATGATTAGCTCTGTATCCCTCTTATCCTGGGTGCCAGCATACCAAAGGAGCTGCGAGGATCATCATTATTATACCTGGCAGCATCTAAGCTAAGTATCAGTCTCCCTATCTGATCTAGATAGGTGGTATATGTGTTATAGATAGGTTGTATATGCGTTGTATATAGCGTACTCTTATTCCACAGCGAGAGGAGTTTTGAATCCCCTGATGAACCCTAAATTGCACGGGGGAAACGCGTCGGGATAGCTGGGATGTAAGGGTTCATCATACACGCATATAGTGATATTATCTGTCACTAAAGCGGAGCCGCCCTTTATCGGGGGCGATTATTCCACTGACGGATAGTGCACAGTATGCTGTATCATCTAGGTATGTAGTGGTAATATATAGGGGTTTAGGTAGTATAATTTTAGATAGTCTAGTAAAAGTTATGTTTTAACAGGGATTATAATTTGAAGTGATTTCTGGGTCTAAATCCTCTGTTGATATAATATTTGTAGTATTTCGAAACTGTAACGGGGCCTAAAATTTGCACAGAATTTTTCCACACCCTTCATCAGTGTTGTACTTGTCGTTAACTTGTTGCAGATTTTCTCAAGTATGACTTCATATGATTCTAAAGATATTCTATAGATTTCCCAACTACTGTATGCAGCCTGACTTATTACATACTGGAAAAAAATGCAGTTATTTCAAAGCTTGTATGCTGTTTTCACATGACTATAATATGGCTTTTTGTTAGTGTCTGTTTTACTACCAAAACACTCGGACCTCTCGCTACTTTACTGAACTGCATCTAGATCAGCTCAGAACCCTAATGTGGTTGTGTTACAGCTATGAAAAGCTAATACATATTCCAGTACAGAGTATTTTTAATTTAATAAATCTCATATTTACATGTGTCAATATAGCTGATATAACAGCTTTGCACAATTGAGGCATTCTTTCTACTATTCGGGGCTGTTTACACGGCACAGAGCAAATACCAGTCGAGAAATCCCGGTATTTGGCCTGTTTTTGACATGCAGGGGGATGGGTTTTCTCCACGGTTCGCAGAGAAAAGCCCTCCCCCCTTCACACCCACATGTTCATGTTCCGCCCGAAATCCGGGTGGAAGAATGAACATGTTCTATGTTTTTCAGGCTGCCAGTGGTCTAAAAAGCCATCTGGTGGAAAATCCGTGCCGTGGGGACCGCTGCACAGATTTTCCTTTGAGGTCCATGTAAGAGGGTGACACCCGGTTTACAGACGACTTTCAAAACTGAAAACAATCTGTAAATTTGGGTGTAAACCCGTGCCGTGGGGACAAGCCCTTACATTCAGATATTGCTGAGAATCTTTTTCCAGTATTGTTGTAGAAGTTCCCACAAATGTGCTGCACTTGTAGGTTGCTTTGCTTTCAGTCTTTTATCCAGTTCCTCCGAAACAGGCTCATTGAGTTTTACATCTAGAGACTGTCAGCCATTCCATTCTTTGAAGCCTTCCGATGTCAGGGATTCCCTGGCCTTTCCCACCCCACAATGGGTGAGCCCGCACTCATGGTGTTATCCTGAGTAAACCCTGGATAAACTGAGTGCAACAGAGAGATGATAAATGGACAACAAACAGGCACAGACACAACAGACAACAAATAGAGAAATGTCAGATGGGCCAAGGTCAAACCAGGAGAACCCGCAGAACCAAATCACAAGGTAGAAGAATAAGCGTAGACAAAGCCGAAGTCACGAATCAGGAAGTCAAAATGCAAGTGTCAGTACAAGCCAGGAAAACAAGAGAAATCACAGGTGGAGACTGAGTCTCAAAGGGGTTTAAATATCCCACCCCAACCAGGATATGGCCAAGGTGCTTAACCCCTGAGGCACCGTACAGAGCCCTGGCTGAGGCTGCAGCAGACAGAACCTTAAATGGGCAGTGACATGGTGCTGACAACCGGCTTCTTCCTGTCTTATTAGTTCAGACAAAACCTACAAAAATGTTTTGAATTAATGTCTTCCTGAAATATGAACTCCTGACCAACTAAGTGTACACCAGAAGGTATTGCATAGCGCATCAAAATGCTCCGCTTGCCCTTTTTTGTCCGAAGTGCCAGTCACCTTGTGCAAGTTGCCAACTCTGTGTCAAGTAAAAAAGTCCCAGACCATCAAACTTCAGTAGGTGCTGCTTTGCCCAGCCAAGGCTTAATTTTAATATTGCATTCTTAGCAATGGCTTTCTTACTGGTATCCGACTTGTCAGACCTGCAGATAGAAGTCTGCTCTTCACAGTTAAAATGTAAACTTGTTACTTTTTGCTGCATAAAGCTGTGCTTAAAATGAACCTGTCACATAGGTTATGCCCCCCTTGCTGAGGACAGCACAAGCTAGTGTCAGTCCTGCTGTTTCCAGTGCTGTGTTCCTTATTCTGTAAGATGTTGTAGTTTTAGGCCATGTCCCCACGGCATGGGTTTTCGGACAGTTTTTCAGCCGGTTTGCGGTTTTTCAGACCGCCTGAAAAACCGGCCGAAAATGAGCACAATTGTGCTCTATGGAAAACCCGTGTAGCAGTCTCCACTGCACGGGTTTTCCGTCCGGCGGTTTTGCCACTGGCGGTCCGGCTGCAAAACATTGAGCAAGCACAATCTTCCATCCGGTTTTCGGACAGAATCTGTGCTTCTTAATGTGAAGGGGGAGGGCTTTTCTCCGCTCATTGCGAAGAAAAGCCGTCCCCAACCCGTGGCCGTGGGGACGGCCGCAAAACAAACTGGCCGGTATTTGTCCTATGCCGTGGGGATGCGCCCTTAGAGCATTTAATGCTCAAATCTTATTCAAGAGCAGACAGATTCGTTACAGGGTCTCTTTAAAGATTTTGAGCTGTGAAACTGTCGAATCTTAAAAACTTGTCATCTGATATTGTAGTGGTCTTTGGTCTGCTGTACCTCTTCTTGTACCTCTTCTGTACCTTTTCTTTCCTCCAGCTGTTTTGATGGTATAGGAAACTGTACTGACTGCCACCTTGGCTTTCTAAGCAATTTCTCTCAGACCTGCACTTCTATAAGTATTTGTCTCTCTTCCTTTATCAATTACCTTTATCTTGCCATTATAATAGCAATGTGCTCTATCTTGAAGAACAAGTGTCCAATTTCTACCGTAGTGATAGCTGTAATGTAGTCTGTTCCAACACTGGTTATAAAGAATCAGAATGCATGAAAATAATCTTAAATGAACACTTCGATAAGAAAGGAGTATTTTTGTTAAAACAATATTCACAGAAAACATTTTTTTTTAGAATCTATCTATCTATCTATCAATTTATCTATCTGTTGCCTGTGCCGTTTACAACAATTTAGTATAAATTTATGCAGTAATAAAAAGTTTTATACTTAATAATTATGCTTTTTAAATGCAACATTTTACTAACTTTCATCCAATCAACCATTTTATTGGCTTCCTAATGTATGTGTGGGATTTGGAACAATGTTTTAACTTAATGCCTAGCCTTTTTTTGAAGGGAAAATGTAATAAAAAATGACTTATTGTTTAACTCACGTTTTTATGTTCAACACATTTTTTAAGAATTTTTGGTTATATTTCTTTGTAATTTTCCATATCACTTTCAATATTTTTTAATAATTCTTAAGTCCTGCAGTTTTCACTTTGGCCACTAAGCCTAATAATTGTCTGACACTTCCTGTTCTGTAGAGAAAGATTCTCAGTTATCTGCTCATTATCAGTACAAAAAGGGTCAAGCTGAAAGGAGACACCAATCTTAAGAGGAGATAGTAACAGTTCACCCTTTCACCTCCCTGCACAGTGACTTCTTTCCAGGTCACAGATCATAACTAGAAAATTCTCCTATAGAAGTCAATGAGACAGTCTTAAGGCTCCTATGTGCATGAAGCTACTGTAAAGCATCTCTCCGACTGCTGTTAAAGCAGTGCAAACAAGGTCTAGTGGCCAAAGTGAAAACTGCATGACTCAAGAATTATTAAAAAATATTAAAAATGATATGAAAAATTTAAAAAACAACAACCAAAAATTCCTAAAAAATGTGTTTAACATAAAAAACGGGACTTAAACATTGACTCATTGACTCATTGACTACACATTGACTACCCCTTAAGCAGACCATACATACATGATGAAATTTACCCACTAAATAACAATTAATGCAATTTCTATTTGAAATGCAAATGCTCATTGGGAAGTGGACATGCAACAAGATATTTTCTATGAGATGAACAATTGTTACCATAGAAAATCATCATGTGAAATATTGAGCTCTTGTAGAGCCCTACATATATTTTTCTCAGGTGATAGTAAATAAAATTATAACAAAAAAACATATTGTAGTTCAGTGTCTTCAATCTCTACATTTGCCATCTGGAGAGTTTGGGTTATATCATGCAGTTAGTTACAGACTAAACTAAGACAGATTTGGCCTGTGTTGCTTTCTGGCATCTGTTTTTTTGTTTATCCTGCAAGATATCTTCAAAGAATGCCATATGACCTGGCTTGAAAGGACCAAGACATTAACAGCCACCGCAGAAAAACAAAAATCTTTACTGTCTAGTATTAGACAAAGTCAAATCTCCTCCACAGGGCACATACTGTAATGAAGGGTCATGAGAAGAGACAATGCAAAGCTCCATGACTTCTGTAAATCGGGTCTGTTAAATCTATTTAACGTATTCATTGCGATTAACCAGCAAATATTGAAAACTGATCTCTAGTGATGTCCTTATAGAATAGCAACCTGCTTATTCTAGTCACATTCCAAAAGTGTCCACAGAGTATGACAGCTTACAATAGTTTTAAAATTATTCAAGGGACACTTACGTCACAAAGCGGTATTTTTGTTAAAAGCAACGTTTCTGGAAAAAAAATTTTTATTTTTGGCAGTTTTTTAATTTTATTTCCTGCACTCCTGAATGGCAGGGCAAATTAACCTCCGTTCTTTAGAAAAATGCATAGTTCCAGCACCAGAGAAGCAGCAAAACTTTACATAATAAAACTTGAACTTTTATTCCCAAAAAATTGAAAGATGACCAGTGACACTGGAAGACATGTGATTGGCCCGAATTTATCTAGAGTCATCAGAGGTAGCCAGGGAGAGCCATCAGGGGAGGATTCAATGGGCTTTTACCCACGCAGTCCCGGCCCCCGGATTAGTTGTCATAATGCTTAAAAGTGCAGGCGTTGCCCTGCAAGGGGGTCGACGCTCATTGGCAAAAAAAAAAAAATCCAGTAATATTGGCTTTTACAAAAATACTTGTTTCTGGAAGTGTCGCTTCTAGCAAGTAAAGGGATCCTTCTAGCAAGTAAAGATTTTCGAAAGTGGAGGACCCCTTTAACACCATGTAGTGTCTCTTGTCAAGTCCGGTTATTATGACCACTTTGATGCTGGTATAGTTTATGAAGAAGGTCACATGTCTTGAACTGGCTTGGTGGGTATATCAGGGGAGTGATAGGCTGTCTGCACACTTATTAGTCGTTGCTCTCATGGTTGAAAGGGGCCATTTATCAAAGTTGCAAAAAGAGATGACTTGTAGTTTTCAGGCCAAGGGTGGAAGTATTTCAGAAACAGTGGAGTTTGTGGACTGTTGATGTGCTTCTGTGGTGAAAGTGTATTGTGCGTGGACAAATGGCCCAGTTACCAGTAAAAAGCCCTGCATACAGGGCCAGAACGATGGGAAGGTGAAGGTAGGCAACAGCCTAGGACGCCACTTCATCCCAGGCGGAAATGGGCGCAAGGAGGGATGGCGTGGGCTGAATTTTCCATAGTGCGGTCGCTATATGCCTTATTTGCCCCAGGGCACCAGAATACCTTGTCCCAGTCCTGCCTGCATATATCGCTCGCATCTATCTGAGAGCTGACCATGCATGAGAATAAGGAAGGCAACGCTTGCGGCCGTCCTCCCCATTCATTTCTATGGGAGCTCTGAATATAGTCAAGTGAGGGAAGGGAAGCACTCTCCTTAAGGAGAGCACCGAACGAACGGCTTGTAGAGTTTTTGTTTTGCCTTTTCGCCCTCTACTTAGCATCTGCATATCACAAGGCATTATGGGAAAGGGGCTGAGAAGCCCACAGCGCCCTCTGTTGGTTGTAACAAATCCTCAATTTGCTTTTGACCCACCGAGTCTTGAGAAAGCAAAAAGGATTTTTTAGCCAAGCCAGTATCTCTCATCTACAGACAACGCTGTTTTGGGATTTTTGTCCCTCTTCAGTGCAGAGTAGAGAAGATACTGGCTGGCTGTGTGGGAGGCATCGAGTAGCTCAGGAAGGGAAGATCTCTCCTTAGGGAGAGCACCGAACGAACGGCTTGTAGAGTTTTTGTTTTGCCTTTTCGCCCTCTACTTAGCATCTGCATATCACAAGGCATTATGGGAAAGGGGCTGAGAAGCCCACAGCGCCCTCTGTTGGTTGTAACAAATCCTCAAGGAGCTTCTATAAAAGAGTATGGAGAGGACGGATGCAAGCGCCACCCTCCTTATTCTCATGCACAGTTAGCTCGTAGATAGATGCAAATGACCTGTGCAAGGCTTTTTACTGGCTGAAGCTTTTCCTTGTTTTATTTCGATTATTGGTTTTGGCTTTCAAAACTACATCTAAAATGCTGAATGTTTAAATGCAGCTTCAGTGCCATGGAAACTGTAGTACATCACACTGATGTCCGGGGTGAACGCTGGCTACAAAGGTGCACAAGGGCGGACCGAGATGCTACAGTGGAGCACTCACCACCAAAATGAACCAGAGGGCTACTAGATGTATGTCTAAAACAACAGTTGAGTGATCCCTACTGCACATGGGGCTCCACAGCAGACACTGATGGTCAATTCACCTCTGCTAATAAAGTTGTAACGGCAGAAAAGACCTCAATTTTCATGGCCGTATTGGAATTGGCCTAACTGGTATTTTTGCTTGTGTTCTATCCATATGGAAAGCTAAAAAGCATTTCCCTCTAAAAAATAAGTGAATCATTCTCCGCTGTCTAAATGTTTAAATTTTAGGCAGTTAGATTATGTCCACACTGCACAGGATTACGCTCGTATCTTCGGCGCTTTTCGTTTTTTTAAAAGCGCCGAAGATACGATCGTTCCTGCGGCCCCATAGACGGTAATAGGAAAGATGAGCTGCCCGTCTTTTGGTAGCGGTGTATTATACAACATGTTATATAAAACTCCGGCACTTCTCGTTTTCTTGCCGTCTTCCCATACAATACAATTGTGTGGGTGATGGAAAAAAATGAGAAGCGACCGCGGTTTTTGTACAAAGCGTGACAAAAGCCGTGTTCCTGCATCGAAGAAAAAACGGCCGCTTTTGGGCCGTTTTTTGTCAAATGCAGTGTAGACATAGCCTTAGGGCCACATGCATGAACCTGTTTAGGTCTAAAACTCACTCTTTTTCCCAGAGTAACCTATGGGCAAAAGAATTAGTTTTAGACCTAAACAGGTTCATACATGTGGCCCTTAGTTCCTATTTTTGATGTCAGCAGTGCATAGCTCATGAAGGAAGTCACATGTTGTGAGCTAGCTTGGCGGTTATATCAGGTGTGCAATAGATTGTCTGCACACATATTCCTCGTTACTGTCATTGATAAAAGGTTTGATTTATAAGAGTTACAGAAAGGGATGATTATTGGCTTTCAGGTTACGGGTAAGAGGATTTCTACAAACTGTACAGGTTGTGAACTGTTCACGTGCTGCTGTGGAGTCCGGGGCCGGACATGGGGGGCGCAGCCCTTTAAGGGGAGGCCCCTCATGACCCGGCGCGCCGTCCGATACCCGGGGTTAAGAGGTGGAATCGGGCGCGGCGTACGGGGAGGAGCCGGCTTATAAGCCGGACCCTGCGCCATGCGGGAGCAGACATGGGCAGCGTGACGAGCAGCAGTCCCACCCTCCCTATTTTGGGATTGGGGGGGAAGTTTTGGGGCGTTAATATGGCAGCAACGGCTGAGATGTTTGAGGTATGGTATGGTGGTTGCCGGTGTCGCAGCGGCGGGGCGGGTTGGGGTCCTTGGAGTCGGTGGAAAGTAGTGGGGGGACTCAGGCTCAGCTTGCTCCCAATTAGTGGATGGACCGGCCTGGCGAAGGTTGGGGCTCCACAGGGCAGCGTCCTTGGGAGCAGGTTATGGAATGCATAGCCGCCTGAGGTGGCTTTTGGTGCCTTGAAGCCGGGGGTGATGGCTGGGGGTAAATATGGTTGAATGAAGAATGGTTTCGCCAGGCTCGGTAATAGTTCGGAAGTCATAGCGCCAAGGACCTCAGCCCCAAGTTTGTTCTGGCTATAGGGTTTTGGGCTGATGGGTATTTGGATATTTACTCATTGACAGTGTATTTTTGTTAATACTTGTTTGTTAAATAAAATGGCTGCTGTGGCCAATTTATCCAAGTTAAAGTCTTGTGTATTTATTGAGGGATATGGGTATGGAGGTTAAGTTGGTCAGATAGCAGCAAAAGGATAGGCGCTGCTTAGGGTCATGAAAGGGTATTATGAGTAGACAAACGGCACCAATTTGAATAAGTGACATAGAAACTGCGGGGTACCTTGTGCTATTGATGTAAGTAGTGAGTGTTGGTTATGAAGGTGAGCAAGGGCAGACCAAAACGCTACAATGAAGCAGCTCACCACCAAAATGAACCAGAAGCTACCAGACTTGTCTAAAACAACAGTTCAGCGAACCATACTCTGTACAGAGGTTTGAAGCAGACGGATGGTCACTGCACCTCTGCAAATCAAAGTGCATCAGCAGGAAAGGTTTAAATTTTCACAGCAGTATCAGAATTAAACCTCCACTGATTGGCAACGAGTTGCCTTCTCCAATGAGTCCCATTTCTTCCTTCATTGAATGCATGAACATTGGCGTGTCAGACAAGAACATGAAAACAAAATCCCTGCAACTATTGCTGGAAGAACACAAGCTGCTGGTAGCAGCGTTATGGTCTTGGGAATGTTTTCAAGGCATTCTCTGGGCCCACTCATCCATGTGGAAGGCACTCTCAGCTGATTTGGGTATGAATCCATCCTTGTAGATCATGTACACCCACAAATGCTGATTGTCTTCCTTGAGATATATAAGATCTTCTAGCAAGACAATGGCACATGTCATATGGCTAGTAATGTCCAACCTTGCTTGCAATAGCATGGCCAACACCTCCATGTACTACTTTGGCCCTCTTTCTCCAGACTTAAACCCAATTGAGCATCTATGGGACCATCTGGATTGCTGTGTTCACTATCCGACAGCAGTGGATGCAGTCAGCTCCCAGCCTATCTAGCTGCACAAGGTGGTTAGTCTGGATATCAGCTGGTGGTCATAATAATGTGACTTTACTGTGTATATTATAGTGAAAAGGCTTGGTAACAACCAATATTACTGTTGTCACAGTATGTCACTCAGCTCTCCCAGCATCCTGAGTGACATAACCACCTACTTATGCAAAACATCTACTGTTTCTATTTCACTGCAAAACCTGGAAGATTTGATTTTGGAAATTCTAAGAAAGGTGGGTGACGACCCCTGTGGGAGGCATAGCAATTGCTGCAGCTGACTGTCAGAGTGCATATTTTTATTAAATGCTGACCTTTCATAGGTAATTGGCTTTTATTTTGAACAAAAGTTGCTGTTACATCTGCAAACACATAATTGACTCCATCCCTGGGAAGTAACTATCACTGCTGAGCAGAACTCACAGCAAATGACTTTTCTTTCCTGTGTTAAATGACATTTGCAGAAGTGATGAATCTGGAGAAGTAAAACTCCCAGGCTCCTGCACAACTTTACAAGTATCTTCCATGTGTTGTAGGAAGAAGAGTGCAGCTCTGCCCCCCACTTGGACCTGCTGACATCCTACTGACACCCATGCCCCCTGTCTGCCCAGTGCTCTGGGATTGTGCAGAGCGGGCATTGTTGGCACATTCTACTTCCCAAGGTTTGTGCTCTCTTTCCTGCCATTCATTGGAGGATGAAGGAGGGGACAACACTGGAGCAGAGGGTGGGTGATGGGGGCTGGTTCCAGGATGAAGGGGCTGGAGTCACATGGAGACAATCTTTTGATTAATGTCCAAATTACTTGCTCTGCTCCCAAACCACTGACTGGAGGTCTGCAGGCACAGGGGAACTTTTCTCTGTTCCATCTGGATTGATTGTGTTTGATCGGAGCAAGATGAGCCTGCATGTGAAGGAGACAGCCCTGCACTAGTGGAGGAGGATCTACCTAACTCTGGAGAACTTTTCTGCGCTGGGATAAGTGGTAGCTGGAGGATCAGCACTGAGTCCTGGGATATAACATGACAGAGGAACATAAGCATGATGGAAAGGTGGAGAGCAGCAAGGACCTGGAGAGGCAGCTCCGGCTCAGGGTGTGTGTTCTCAGCGAACTTCTCAAGACTGAGAGGGACTATGTGGGGACCTTGGAGTTCCTTGTCTCGGTGAGTTGGGTGAGGGGGAGGGGATGTCTTCTATGGCTGCTCAGTCAGGCTGAGTAACTGGATTATTGGAAAGCACCAAAGAAACCACAACAATAGGCACAGAGTGGGCAGAATAATTATCTCCAGGACAGGGAGCCAGCATTAGGTGGCGTTATGGATGTTTTTTGAAGCCAAAGATAGTATTTATAATACAGTATCTTAATGTCTAGATGGTTATTTATGTATATTTTATGTATTTATAAACACTAAACACTATGCATGAATCTTGTAAGCGTTTGAGGGGCAGTGACAAAGCCAAATAATACAGATACCTTCATCAAAATACCTGTGGGCCACATTGTGTTGGTTAGTATTTTGCATTAGGATTTGAAGCCACGGTTACAAAATGGTCAAAAACATGGAAGCGGTGGCCATACTTCCATTATAGATTTGATGAATAGGTGCTGCTCTTAGGGCCACATGTATGAACCTGTTTAGGTCTAAAACTCACTTTTTTGCCCTTATTTTACTATGGTCAAAAGAGTGAGTTTTAGACCTAAACAGTTTTCATACATGTTGCCTTTAGTTGTGTCTTTCATATACTATAAAATACTAACCAAAATACTGTGATGTGAAGGTGGCCTAAGGTTTCTGTTTAGCAGAGGACCTTACATTGTGTTCCTTACATGAGTGGCCCATTCACTGGTGTAAATGGTGTCTGTACATGAGTGAAGGGTTCATTAAAGGATTTGTCCAGAGTTTTTGAAGACAAAATAAATAATGACTATACAACCTCATTAAGGACAGAGGCATAAAATGGATAATGATAATAGCATTATGTTAGGGAACTATTATATAACATCTAAATTCATTTATTCAGATTGTTGCTTGGCAGTTGTGGTTGAAGCTCCTATAACTTCAGTACAGACAAAAGATGTAACATTAATAAAGGGGTTGTCCCCCAACATTCATCACCTGTCCAAATGATAAAGGATATATGTATGATCGCTGAGGGTCTATGTCCTTTGTCTGAAGTTCATAAAGAACACATCTTTCTCTGTCAGTCCCATGGACTCTGGACTTCCATTGTTGTGTTTGATGGGAGTCCCCCAGCAGTGATACAGTTATCACATATCCACATGATAGATGGTAAATATTGTTGGTTGGACGTCCACTTTAAGGGCCACATGTATGAAAACTGTCTAAAACTTACTTTGTTGCCCATAGCAACCATCAGTGCTCTGGAAAAATGAGAGGGGCACTCTGATTGGTTACTATGGACAACAAAGTGAGTTTTAGACAGTTTTCATACATGTGGCCCTAAGTCTCTATTCACCTTACCTTCTGGTGTCTATAGCAAGTTAAACTGAGGATAGCTCTGTTAAGAACCAAAGCTATGGTGGTATTGTGAACAGAGCCTTTGATAGTTTTTACAAATATGCCATAGGCCTGGTTCACATCTGTGTCTGAGGTCCCGTTTAGAGTCTTTGGTGCAGATTCCATCAGAAATTACGGAAAGAATAGCGCAGCATGCAGCGCCACTATGATGGAAACCAGAGTGACCTCATTGTTGTCAGTTGGGTGCCAATGGTATTGGTCATTTTACAGATCTGGTGCCACCTCCAATGGAACCTCTGACACAGATGTGAACCAGGGGTTAGTGACTGACTATTAAGGCTAGGTTCACACGGCTTAACTGCGGGGCGTAATTTCGCCCCACAATTACGCCGTGTGGACGGGGGCGGGGCGGGAGCGGGGGAGTGAGCGGTGGGCCGGCACTTCGCCGGCCCATAGACAATCACTGCTAGTGCCGCGTATACGCCGCTAGAAAGTGACATGTCAATTGGCGGGGAGAGGAGACATAATCCATAGTTCTCTATGAGAACTGTGAATTACCGTAATGAATGGGCCATTTTCGGCCCGTAATTGGCGCACTTTGGCGCGTAATTACGGACCGAAATACGGCCCATTTTAAGCCGTGTGAACATGGCCTAAATGTGCTTTGAATTTAAAATGAACATTGACATGGTCTCTTATTGTAGACCTTAGGGGCCACAGCTACAGGAAAGACTTATGTATATATGCTACACTTATATGGATCTACATGGTCATGCTGTGGATTGCCCCCTTCCCTTCTTAGATGTATACTATTTTCATTGACCAAATGCTCAATTAGAAGAACATATTTGAAAAAAGTTGAATGACCTTAAACAAGGTTGGTCATATACTTGGATCCAAGTAGTTTATTTTTTGCCACCCAACTGTATTGGTTGTTTTTCATAGATGTCCATGTATTGCCTGTCTGAAAAGTCAAGTTGACTCCTGAAATTGAGTCAGCTTGGAATCATTGGAGACATATCAGCACTTTAACCTTGCAGTGCTTAATTTTTCAATCTTTCCTTTCGGCAACCACCAACCCTGCGGCGTATTATTGTCGGGAGCGCCCTTACGGCCTCAACTTAAAATGGCACCTCACCCTGCCTGCAGAACAGGTGCAAGACCTGCAGGCACATCCACACCGCTGACAGTGTACCTATCCCACAGTCACAGCAGGTGCACAGAATTAGGGGGACATTTTCCTGCAGGTTTAGCAATGTGGTTTATCTGATCATGTGTGCGCAATGTCCGACCACAGGCCTTTATGTGGGGGAAACAGGACAGAGACTCAGCCAGCGCATGAACTCCCACCGATTCACTATTAATAACAGCAGAACTGATATTCCAGTGGCACAACACTTCTCCAGAGATGACCATTGTATTGAAGATCTGAAAATTATGATTTTAATGGGACACTTTAAGACGCAGAGGGAGAGAAAGGAGTGGGAATTTAAATTAATGCAAAAATTTCAGACTCTGCAAAATGGGCTAAATATTCATGCCAGCTTTATGTCAAACTATGTGTGAACTGTGATGGCCACAAATTACACCTGATGGCTGCGAGATAAGACGCAGATTTACTGAACCCTCCGTCATGCCTCACAAGTTTCCAGATTGTTGTTTTCTTGACCTGTTGTAAATGACTTCTCTGCTTATATTGCATTTTGTTATTTTTAAGAATTCTAAGATCCTTTGAAGGTCCATGTCTTTTGTTTATAAAAAGTCTGTGAATTTTCAATTTCTTGTATAACAACTTGTCTGAAGAAGGGAGCTAGTTCTCTCGAAAGCTCACCATCAAATATACTCAGTTAGCCTGAAAAAGGTATTGCCTGATTTCTTCACTCTTCTACTTCAATCTTATTGTGTTATGGACTAAGAATGTGTTGTGATGCCATGTCTCCCTGCAACACAAAGCACACAGTACCCATTTGTACTACGGAGAATAAAGAGATAGTGTGATAGCTGTGGTACATGCATGCCTGGGCTCATCCTGGACACTTCTGCAACAAGGGATATTAAAAGCATGTAAATATATACAGTACGTCTCAATAGAGCTTTTGCTGTTAAATAGATCTGTGGTCTATTTCCCACACAAATCTACAATTCACATGACATGCTTGAATATTTTTAACACCTTTGAGTAAGTTTGTACTATCGATAGTTGTAATTCAGTGAACACAAGGATATTATATTTGTGGTGTATCTCTCTCTGTTTCTCTCTCTATATATACAGTGTGTTTAAATATAAGGTGATATGATTGTGCATAGGTATTACTGATACATAGAGTTTTAAAGTCTTTATGGAACTAAAAGTTCAAGCATGTTGGAAATAAGATGGTTCCTACTATGCAATGGTGTTTTGGAGCTGCTTCTTTACTTACTGTATGTAAGTTATTTGTAGACCATTTTAATAGACCTATGTGCAACCTTGGTAAAAAAAAAGGGTGAGTTCTTCTGACCAGCTTCCTCTAAAGCATGGTCTTCATTAGTTGAATGGAGTATTGTCACTATCTCCCAGGTCACCTGAGGCCTTATTCACACAGGATTGGTTTTGAGCAGTTTTTGCATGTATTTCTCTAGACAAAACTAGGAAAGGATTTTAAACAGTACAAAAGATAAAGTAAAAACATGAATGCGGATTTGGATCTAAATGGCTATGGGCCTCTATGCAAAAAATGGGATGTGACCCCTTTTATGTAACATGTAGTTTGCTGTGAGTAAGGCTATGTTCACACGGCTTAAAATGGGACGTATTTCAGTCCATAATTCAGTCTGTAGTGCGCGAATTACGGCTGGAATACGTCCCAGTCATTACGGTAATCCACAGTTCTCATAGAGAACTATGGATTACGTCTCCTCTCCCTGCTTGGCGAATACGCCGTGGGGGGGGATAAGTGACATGTCATTTTCTAATGGCATATACGCGCCGGTAGTAATGATAGTCTATGGCCCAGCGAGGTGCCGGCCCCCCGCTTCCGCCCCGCCCCTGTCCACACGGCCTTATTGCGGGGCGTAATTATGCCCCGCAAATAAGTCGTGTGAACATAGCCTAAGGTGCATTTCAGAGCTACGATATGGCTAGTTCTTTTATTTTCTCACACATTGCTGGCATATCAATAGAATATACAGTATACCATAAATGTATAGGTGCAGGTCCCACCTTTGGAATATACACCTATCTGAAGAACAGGCCCCAAAAAGTCTTGGTTTAGAATAGGGAGGTGGTCTGAAATTCTTCAATTAATTTCAGTGGATATTCCAAGTACAGTGGTGGGATTTGTATCTACCATACATTTATGGCACATGCCATCAATAGGCCATAAATGTGTGAGATGGGAAAACTCCTTTAATACTCATCTTACCACTCTTACAGATACTAAGTCACCATTAGCAGCTATGGCAATAATTAACACTCCTATATATGCAATGAAATAGACATTAGGAAGCACATATGTTTTCTTGATAAAATGGTCTTAGGCTCCTTTTTTCTACCGGGCCCCTGTGCAGATGCACATATAGTATGTCTGTTCTTGCTTAAATGTTTCTCTGTTTTGAATGCAATTCAAGAGAAGAGTCTGGATACATTTCGAGATGTAATATAACAAGTTATAGTGACTAAGATTCTGGAGAGGGGTTCGTTGATCCCGGGATTTATTCTGATTGCCAGATTGGAGTCAAGAAGGAATTTTTTCCCTAACATGAGGACAATTGGCTTCTACCTCATGGGGGTTTTTGCCTTCCTCTGGATCAACACTTTAACACTTTATCAACACTTTAGCAAATGGGCTGAACTAGATGGACGTATGTCTTTTTTCGGCCTTACTATGTAACTATATGTAACTGTGTAAAACCTTGCGCTATTCAATAATAATAATAATAATAATAATCTTTATTTATATAGCGCCAACATATTCCGCAGCACTTTACAATATAGAGGGAATAAGCACAGACAAACCAGACATTACATTATAAAAAAAGCTACTGACAAATGAGACACGCGGTGTGAGGGCCCTGCTCGCAAGAGCTTACAATCTATTATGGTGTATGGGTGAAACAAAAGGTGACAAGTGCTTGTTTTACAATGGACCAGCCATGTTACATAAATATGGGGTAGTATACATAAAATGTGGATAAACCTGCCATCCCAACCATACATCTATATACAGATAAGTACCTGTGGGTGCCAAAGTGCAGGAAGTGACGAATCTGTGACAGAATTTGGGGGGGTTGACAATTAGGGATCTTGATAGGCTTGTCTAAGAAGATGAGTTTTCAGAGCGCACTTAAAACTGTGAGGGTTGTGAGTGTGCCTGATCACATGGGGTAACATGTTCCAGAGAACTGGTGCAATACGTGAAAAATCTTGGAGACGGGCATGGGAGGTTCGGATGAGTGAAATGTGTAGTCTTAGATCAGTAGCAGAGCGGAGAGAACGGGTAGGGTGGTAGACAGAGATAAGGGAGGAGATGTAAGGGGGTGCAGCACTGTGGAAAGCCTTATGTGTGAGAGTCATGAGTTTATGTTGTATTCTGTACTGAATAGGCAGCCAGTGCAGAGACTGACACAGGGTAGAGGCATCAGTATAGCGGCTGGAAAGAAAGACAAGCCTGGCTGCTGCATTCAGGACAGATTGCAGAGGGGAGAGTTTACAGAGAGGAAGACCAACAAGTAGGGAGTTACAGTAGTCAAGACGAGAATGAATAAGAGCAGTAATGAGAGTATGAGTTGTTTCCACAGTGAGAAATGAACGGATTCTGGAGATGTTCTTGAGGTGCAGGTGACAGGAGCGGGCAAGGGAT
Organism: Phyllomedusa bahiana; assembly: GCA_025379985.1. NCBI lineage: Eukaryota > Metazoa > Chordata > Amphibia > Anura > Hylidae > Phyllomedusa > Phyllomedusa bahiana. The sequence goes on from JAODAL010004175.1 coordinate 44,480, forward strand.
TTGATATAGGGGGTGAAGGTCAGATCAGAGTCTAGTATAACCCCAAGACAGCGGGCCTGCTGCCTAGGTGTTATGGTGGTACCACACACACAGAGAGAAATAGCAGGGTGAGGTCGGTTAGTAGATGGTGGGATGACTAGAAGTTCAGTTTTAGTGAGGTTTAGTTGGAGATAGAGAGAGGACATGATGTCAGAGACAGCGGACAGACAGTCACTGGTGTTCTGTAGCAGGGCAGGAGTGATGTCTCGGGAGGAAGTGTATAGTTGAGTGTCATCAGCGTAGAGATGGTACTGGAAGCCAAATCTACTGATGGGTTGTCCAATGGGGCTGTGTGGAGTGAAAAGAGGAGAGGACCAAGAACGGATCCCTGAGGAACCCCGACAGCAAAAGGGAGAGGAGAGGGGGTAAAACCCGGAAAAATGAGACATGAAGGAGCGGTAAGGGTAGGAAAGAACCAGAGAGAGCGGTGCCGATCCGTGGTGCGGAGCTTTTGAGGGAGGGGTGGTGATAAACAGGTCAAATGGCAGAGAGATCCAGAAAACAGCAATGAGTAGTTACCCTGCGATTTGCTGTAGGAGGTCATTTGAAACTTTAAAAAGAATTTTCGTGGAGTGTAGGGTGCGGAAAAGGATTGCAGAGGGTCGAAGAGAGTTAGCAGAGAAAAAGGGATCAGGCGAGGTAGAAAGCGTTCCGAGTTTGGGATAAAGGGGCGGTTAGAAAACGGTGGTAGTTGGCGGCGCAGGAGGGGGTCCAGGAGGGTTTTTAAGAAAGGGGAGTTATAACAGCGTTTTTTTAAAGGGGGATGGGAAGACCCCAGGGAGAGGAGAGGTTACAGATTGTAGTGAGGTGGAGGGAAGCGGAAAAAAGGAGGAAACCAAGGTGGGGGGAAGGGGGGTAAAGAGCAAGTGGGGGGGCGAGCAGACTGGAAACCTGGCATTTTTCTTTGTGTCGGGTAAAGGGCCGGAGCAGATTAGAGGCGTGCGGGGAGGGCGGGAGGGGTTTTTTAATTGGGGATTGTGATTTGATGTTTTTTGCGGTTTCGTCAATTTTGTCTTTAAAGTGAGGGTGGCCAGGTTTCAGCACAGAGGTCAGTGACCGGGGCCTGGTTTGGGGCCCTGAGGAGGGGGGAAGGTTAAAAAATGTTTTGGGTTGTTGTTTTGTGTTAGAGAGGGGGGTGAAATATTTTTTGTTTGGCGCAGTAAAGGGGGCAGTGGGAGGCCCGACATATTTGTAGTGGAGAAATCTGCAGGTAGCTTTGACTTTCTCCACAGCCACCGCACACCGGAAAGGCTGTAGGGCGAGTTGAGGCGGTCCAAAGGGCTCCGGGGTCTGACTCTGGGGGGTAGGTGTGTGAGTGGTCCCAAATTGTCCAGGGTGGTAGTGAGAGTTTCAGTAATGTTTAACAGCCAGGTCGGGAAGGAGAGGAGGAATTGGGGGGCAGTGAGGATGTATGGTGCTGAGAGCTCTGAGTGTTGATAGAGGGAGTTTTGGAAAGGGGCACGGGTGGGTGTGTCCAGAGAAGGCTGAAAGTTGTTGATAGTAAAAGAGAAAGGTTATGTCCAGATTCAAAAGGGAATGTTGGTAAGATTAAAAATTTGAGCAGAGGCACAGAAGACCAATCAAGAAGTTGCCATCCTTGTAGGGGAGGTCAAGAAACTGCAGGGCCAAGAGAAAGGTTAGTAAAAGAAACTGAGAGGGGAAGGAACCAAGGGAATCAATGGGATGTTGAAAGGGCCCATGAGAGTGGGGGATTTCATTTGAGAGGAAAAGAGGAAGCAGGCAGAAAAAATATCCAGAAATTTGGGGGGGTGACCCGGGGGGTCTGTAGTAACGCGACTCGGGAAAATGGCCGAAAGGCTGAGGGGTGTGGACCTCAAAGGGGGGGGAAAGTGGTGGGGTACAGGGGGGATTGACCTGGGGGTGCAATGTGGAGCGAGAAGTATGCCAAACTCCTCCACCCCGGCCTGTCAGGTTGGGGGTGTGGGTGAAGGACCCGCCGTAGGGGGAGGGCACAAGGGGTGCGGTTTTTGTTCTGGACCCAAATTTGTGGAGGTAGGAATTAGAGAGTTAAAAGGAAAAGGTCATGGGGGGGGGCAGCTGGTTTATTTCGGGCGGTCCGGTTCCACAAAAGCACATTTTAAATGGGAGAGGAAAAAAACGTACAACAAATATTACGAGGTTAGAGGGTTTCTGTGGGAGAAAAGGTGGGATGAGCAGTAAAGGAAGGGGTGACCCGGGGTTGGGAGATGTCTCCTGCAGCAAGAAGCAGGAGAAAAAAAATGATTTCAAAAGGTTTTACTGACGAATATGAGCGTGTTTGTGCAGACCTGAAAAGGGTGGTTTTTTGGGGAGGTAAAGTAAGTAAGTAATGCAGGGATGCTTTTCATGGTAGGGGAAGGAGAGAGGAGCTAAGTGGATGGAGTTGTTTGGAGGTAACTGGGGTAGGAAAGGGGATAGGGCGCAAGTAGTTGCAAAGTAAGCATGGTCTCAAAGCTGTAGGAAAGAAAGACTAGCACTTTCAAATCGTTTTGCCCCTTCTGCCATCGGCCATAATTTGGTTTTAAAATTATTAGTCACTTTTAAATGATGTCACTTAATCAACTGGCAGACCAAAAATTTGCAGACCCCCAGAGCACCCAAAATTTAGTGTCATTGATTAGTCACCACTTTAGGTGCAGGAAACTTGGGGGTTTAAAAAAGATGCAGCAAGGAAGTTCTTAAAGGCTAATTTGGGGATAGGCATATTAACATGAAAAAACACCTAAATATTTAAGCAAATGGGATTCCCAAGGCAAAATGCCAGAACACCAATTAATACACAGATATTCAGAGGGTTTTTCCCGATGCGTGTTCACATACCATTCAAAATAACAAATAATCCACAGATATTTCAGAGGGGGGCTGATGCATGTGTTCACACGTACCATTAAAAAACAAAAAATCACACAGAATTGCAGAGGGGGGTTCTGATGCTTTATTCACAGTACCCTTAAAAAACAAAATAACACACAGATATTGCAGAGGGGTTGTGTCATGTATTCACACGTACCATTCAAAAATACAATATAACACACGGGAAATTTCAGGGGTTCTGATTTCATGTAGTTACAGTACCCTTCAAAAAATACAAATTAACACACGATTTGCAGAGGGGTTCTGAAGAAAGTAGTTACACGTCCATTCAAATTACATTAATCAACAGATTTTGCGAGGGTTGCTGATGCAGTTTTCACACGTACCCTTCAAAAAATAAATATAATACAAGATATTGCAGAGGGGTTTGGGGAGCATGTGTTCACAGTTACCCCATTCAAAAATACAAAATAATCCAAAGAATTGCGAGGGGTTGGGTGCATTTTCACACGTATGTGAAAAAAGGACAAAAGGAAAAATGCTAGAAAAAAACCGCAGATGGGAACCCCCTTTCCCTTTTTGAGGGCATACTTGCTTAGCTTAAACCCCAAATCATACTTAAAGGAACTTGACTTAAAGGGGCCCTACCTCCAATAGGAGGGACAGCTTTCTTTCTTATGGAGGAAAGCTTTCTTACATATTTGTGAGGCTTTGGGCTCACAGAGTTGGCCCCAAAAAAAATTTAGAAACCAAACCAAAAGTGCTTTTTAACCCGAGTTTTTTCATTTTTTGTTCAAATCACTGGGGGTTTCCAAACCGTTATTTTGGGGTTTTTAATTTTTTGTTGAGCTTTTCGGTATGTTTTTTGGCCAGCTTTTTCAGGAAGTCTATGTTAAAGTTTTCCATAGATTTCGAGGTTTTTAAAAAACAAAAACCTCCAAAAAACTACAGAAAAACCCGTGCTTTGTAGACATAGTATACTTCAATAGCAAATGTTCCTAAAAAAACCCCCGCTTTTAAAATGAGGAGAAAAAAAAAGTGTGTAGATTTTTTTTTTCTATTGAACTCTATGTGAAAAGTTCTCTGTCAGTTTTTCAGAGGTTTCTAAATACTAAAAACTATTGAAAAAAGATGGGAAAAAATTTTGCTTTTTTAGAGTTTGCCTAAAAGGGAAACATTCCCCCAAAAACTGATTTTGGGGATAAACATATTTTTAAGATTTTTTAGTGGGTCCTGACTACCTTAGGGGGTTTTTACCCGATTAAGCGTCCAAACGGTGATATCCATTGGAATACCATGAAGAAGGGGAAACCCAAAGGAAAATCAAACACGAAGCAGCAGTTTTGGGCCCCTAGGAAATTAAAGGGGAAAACTATCGCCAATTTTCTTAAAAAAATGTACTGATACATATTCTTTTCTTCTTAGCCATCGTTATTTTCTGATTGTAGATTTTTTTATTCTGTTTTCTCTATATGATTCTATAGGAGAGTTTTTTTTTTTGTCTCGGGGACCTGGGCAGATGCCCTAGCACGGGGGAGGAGCAGGGGGACAATTTTCCCATTTGGGAAAAGGCGGATACTGTTTTATCAAAACATTTGGTGTCAAATTTCACCCTTTTTAAACCAAAGAAAATTTTTTTTTCTACAGAACTGAATTATTATTAAGCCTAGTTCCAAAGTAAAAAAATGCGAATTTCAGGATTTTTTAAAATTTGAACTAATAAAGGAGCCCCTTAAAAAAAAACATAAAAACCCAAAAACTACTAAAAAGTGTTAAAAATAAAAAAGAAAAGTTAAGCAAAAAGTTCCCGTTTTGGGTGAAATTCCCTTTAATTTGGAGCAATTACAGTCCTATTTGGACTACTTTTGCTCATATTGTCAAATGCACAAGCTTTTTATGTGGGTCACAAAAGGGGTTTTTCTGCCACCCCTTTATTTCCCGCAAAGAAAATGTTTTTTTTCTTCGGGGAATAGAGCCAAAAAATGATTTTGTTTTTTTTGTGTTAGTTTTTTTTGAAACTTGCCCGTGGCTACATCACAATAGTTTTTTGGGGAAAACTTTTTTTGATTTTCCCCCAAAGGATCCATGACCCAATAAACCATTTAATGGTAATAAACATGTTTCTTATTTGGGGTGCGCCATGCTGGACATCAGTTCTTAAATATAGGGATGGCCCCTTTGGGAAAATTGTAAAATACTGATTGGATTCTAAAACAGAATCCAACAGTATTTTACAATCATTTTTTGGCACGGATTTTGCGGTCGGTTTTTGGACTATTGACATTGAACAGTACATTTTCCGGTGTAAATCTGGCAGAAGAATGCACATGTTCCAAGTTTTTTGACACAATTTTCGGATTTAAAAACCCAAAAAAATTTCAAGCCTTTAGACTACGCTAGATTTTTTTTTTGAGGTCTAGGGGGATGGTTTTACAGTAGGTTTTGGGGTTTTTTTAAAAAATCCAAAAAAATGAAAAAACTGACTGAAAACCCATTCGTGTAACTTTAACCAAAACGATACATTTTAAATTTTTAGATACCCAGTTCTTGTTCCTGAATTTGCCCCCTGGGGGATTTGGGCTGTTCCCATTCACATTACATTCTTGACATCATCTGGCTCTATTAGAAGATAGCCGCTGCCCCAGAAATTAAATTGCAAGCCTTATTTTAGAGCCCCTTTCTCTATAATAGCTTTTTTTGACAACTTTATGTCCCTAAAAAAACTATTACTATTTTTTAAGCTATGAAATTCATTGGCTTACTCCCCTACAAACAGCAGTAAACTTCTTATTTCGTGATAGTGGACCCCATACCTTGTGGCACATATGTATGCTTACTGCTGGACAGGGAGTAATGTGATTCAAATACTCGACACAGTAATTTATCAGAAAAAAGATAAATTCTTACATTACATCAGATACATGTGATGATTTTTTTTCATTCTGTACAAAAATGACACATTGTTTCATTCTACTTAAGTTTATTTAAACTTTGGCATTTATGACGTATGGTGTAACACTATCTGCTATTCATGTTCGGTAGTACAGAGCATAACATACATACCATTCATGACCTTATAAAGGGCTGGTAAATAAATTAAAGCTAGTATTTTGTAGTCAAGGGCTGAGTTTAGGTTAGCTTTTGTCTCTAGTAGACCACACCAAATGCATCCACTGAAGACAAAGTGTACCAACCTCAGTGGCTACCTTATAGTGCTCTTATAAAGAAGAAGATTAGGAAGTACCTTCACTGGAACCCCAACTAACACTTTTAAGAACATTTTCCCCATTTACTAATGTGGTTGCACCAAAAATGTGTGTTAAAAAGCGGCTAAAAGTGACACATTTTTGGTGCAGCATGTCACATTCACATTTATTATGGGCCTAAGCACATTGCTCAACATGGGAACTTGACTTCATGGTGGAAATGGGCATGACCACAATGCCAAAATGCACTGAAATTCTGGCATAGAAAGTAAACAAGAAAAAAAAAGGTCTAAAAGGTTAGACAAGTTTAAAGCTGCACCAATTTATCATCAGCACAAGCCATTGTGATAAATCTTTTGACTTTTTAAAACAGCCTGTCTAATGCTATGTCTACACAGCACACGAAAACAGTCGGATTTTTGGCGGTTTTAGTATATTGAAACTGCTGAAAATCCAACCGTTTATCCAGTCCATAGACTATAATAGAAAAAACGACCTGTAGTCTGCACAGGTCTTTTTTTTAAGCTTGTTTTCTGGTGCCGGTGGATTTAGGAACATGTTGTATAATCCCCCAGCGTTTTGCCGTTAGGTTCCCATTCAAGTAATTGTATGGGCAGATGGCAAAAAACGAGAACCAACCATGGTTTTTGCAAATTCAGTGTCAAAAACTGCGGTTGTGCATTGGAAAAAAAACGGTCGGCTTTCCGATGGTTTTTGTCCAATGCTATGTGGACCTAGCCTAAGTTTACACTATGTGAGAGGGACCAGCAACAGGTAGGCAGCAGACAGAGACAGGGACACAACTTACAGTTCAAGTCCAGGCGTTGCCTGGGTTTATTTCAGCAAGTGAAAACAACACAAACAAAAACAAGCCTTAGCTTCAGGCAAACAGAAAATAAATACCTGCTTGGCGGAGCTCTCACTAAACACAGGATTCCCTGACTAGTACTTGGCACGGCTTGTGCAATTACAGCAGGTTCCTTCACGGACGGTCATTCCTCTGAGACTCAGAGTATACATCAGACAGCGCACAGGCCTGCAGACCCAGGCTTTATAGGCTGGACACCAGCCTCACCTGGTGCGTGGGAGTGGCCACCCACCCGGCTCTTTGACCACTCCAGAAAGGCCGACCCAGACTAAGCGGACTGGAGCCGCTACACTACAGACCGTGTCAGTAACATAGTGTTACTGACACCTAAACTGTCGGCCCTCCTTCACCGAGCCCAGGCCTCTCGGTGACACGCATTGCTCCCCTTACTCCCCAAAGCCGCATAGGAGAGCATCCTAGGAGAAATATATCTTCCGTCAACAATGCCGCCCGTCAGTGTCTTACAACTGTCAGACTTTTAGACAACGATAGTAAATAAAGGACAGTATTTGCATGAAATTTTTCTTCCCATCAACTCAAAGCCAACAAAACTTATTTGATTTATTTAGAACCTTCAACACATTAGACAATAGTCGGCCAAAGCCACCAATTTTGCAGACCTGGGCAGATCTAATGCATACCTTGGCATTGTACAGCCCACAGGCCACATACAACCCTCAAGCTAACTAGCTCTGACCAACCGCGTGAGATTTCCCAACATTACATGCAACTCAGTAGTCCCCTGCGCCGCCGCCATCCGCCGACCGTTAAGTTCCCAACTTGATACCGGTTGCTAAGATATCTGCTTGGGATCTTGGCAATTAGTGATGGCAGCAGTCCTCTGGACGCACATACAGTTGCAGGCTTCTGCAGAGCAGAGAGCAAAGGCTCTCCACTCAGGAGAGTAATCTGGTGGGCCGCAAGCAGGAGAACAAGATGGAGAACAGCGGAAGCTTCAGAGAGCGGGGACAAGTGAGTACTGATAATTTTTTATTTTTAATTAGCCCTCTCTGCCTGCTGTGGGACATATAACCTGCCTATATACCTACTGGGGGATCTGTATACCTGCTGTGGGACATATATCCTGCCTATATACCTACTGGAGGTCCTATAAAGTTGCTGGGGGACATATAACCTGCCAATATACCTACTGGGGGACATATAACCTGCCTATATACCTACTGGGGGACAAATAACCTGCCTATATACCTACTGGGGGACCTATAACTTACCTATATACCTACTGGGGGATCTATAACCTACCTATATACCTGCTGGGGGACCTATAACCTACCTATATACCCACTGGGGGACCTATAACCTACCTATATACCTACTGGGGGACCTATAACCTACCTATATACCCTGCTGGGGGACCGATCACCTACCTATATCCCTACTGGTTGTTGTTGACCTGAAATAGTACAGCCTGAAGAATACACTTAATAAGAATTAGAAGAAGAGCTTGAAGTTACAGGTGTTGGCTCACTATGCTGTTTCAGAGTGCCACAGACAGCTTCAGACTCCTGCTTCCTAGTCTGGCTGTGGATTCGTCTGGAGTAGAGATTGACATATCAGCCCTTCTCTTCCTAACTGAGCCTGTTAAAGTTAAATGACTGCTGGAGGTACATAATCTGTAGTGCACACGACTACAGAGATCTGAAGGGTTAAAGATTTTTGGTAACTTTTGTAATCAAGCTCCTGTGCTACTGATAACACTAGGCTGTAAGTTATTGACCATGGTTGGAAAGGGTTGCTTGAAGAAATCAGTGCAGAGAGAGATGGTCGGTAACCAAGAGAAACTTATGTATACTAGTAGTTAATAAAATCTCTTTTATCTCAAAATCAAATCAGCAATGTATTTGGTAATGGTATTTATTTACCTTTACCTACATGTTTAAAGCTAAACAATGTGGTGAGAAAACCTCTTACTCTTTACCTCAGTTCTTGTATCTATCCCATATTCCTTCTACATATAAGGATAATTAGTAATGCTTCCATTTACTTCTGAACATATGTAAGTAATAATGACACATGATCCAGATGAAAGAATACTTCATCACAACTGAAATATAAACTTTTTGAGGCTGGCATTGACTTCTGTTTTTAATATAAGAATGATTTTTTACTTGGGGCTAGGAAATTGTGTATTATGTTGTATTATGTATGTATTATATACATTATAATATACATTATTATATACATTATATATTATGTATTATATACATTGACAAAAATTTTGTAAGATTGGTGTTTAAAGACAATTTTTTAAAGGGGTTGCTTAGGTAAAAAATAATTTTTAAATAACTCCTCAAAGTTACCTCGGAATGACTTTAAAAAATTTTTTTCTGTGGATTTTTTCTGAAATTCACTGAATTCTAATCCCCCCGAGTTCAATTTTTTTCTGGACACACAGGAAACAGTTTGTTGTAAAGCCCAGTAGATCATGTGACCAAGGTGGTTTGGCTTTTTTCAGGGCAGTATTTGAGGCCATTGAGATTGGGGTGTGCTCTGAAACTGAGGTGAGATAAAGATAGATAAAGCACAGCAAAGGGATTGGGTCATGAAGTGATACATGCCAATGGAAAACTGTGCTCAATAGGAAATATTGCTGCTTAGATGTAGAGAAGGGAGGCTATAAATAGCATAGTAAAAGCAAAAATTAGAATGGAAAAAAATCAGGGGAAGTGGTGAAGATTAAAGGGTTTATCATTCTAAATGGTTTTTCAGAATAAGGGACAGTAAAAACAACAACTTTGCAACTGGATGTCTTGCAAAGCTGTTTGTATTACAGTTTTTCCTTTTATCTTGTGTTTTTGCTTACATATATCCAGTCCTGGTGGAAACCCCCCACGCTCCCCTTGCATTTTACTAGAGAGCTCATTTTACATTTGTACAGCCCCTGGTCGAAAAACGGAGCTGGTTTTTCCATCAGGTAAGGGGCCGTCCATTTTCACTTTAACAGGGAGAAAAAAGCGAATTACATGAAAGGGCTTACACAATCGGAAATACACAATTTGTTCGATCCCGCCTGACTCAAGTTAGGGGCCGTACATTTTTTCCCACACCCATAAAACAACTTCAACAGTTCTACAATGAGAAAAAATAAAGTTTTGTCCCGGTGCCTAACTCTCCGAAAAAGAACGAGATTGTCCCTTCATGGCATCTCCACGTGAAAGGAAAGTAATCAGTTGCTCATCTAGATTGAATGCGCCGGGTATTATAAGCCTTACAAAATAAATGCATAGGGAAAGACACAGTGACATGTGGACTCAGAGAGGGGATGGGGGAGGGGAGTATCGGGAGCCAGCATGCACAGTGAAGGGGGGGGATGATGTCAGGAGTTGAGAAGCTGAGAGCAGTGTGAATCAGCCGAACTAAGGAAGCGATACATCCCCTTTAAGGCAAGCAATTACATTTTTTTTTGGGTTTTCAGACAACCCCTTTTTAAGAAAGTGTGCAAGTAAAAAATGAAATATTTAGAGGGGAAAACTGATATTCTATCCTAATACACATCATAATATCAAAATTGGTGATTGGCACTTGGCAAAATGTATTGAATTCCAGAGAAATGAAAGACAAGAGAGTCGTGGACTTGATAATAGAGGATGGCATGAGGCAGAATATTCCACTGTGGATAGCAATGTGAATAGAGTAATAGATAGGACAAACCCGTGGGCAGAACAGAAATAGGTTGGCTTCTCAAGTTTAGTGAGGAGCCTTGATATCATGAGTGCTTGATATAAATTAAAATGTTTCTCCCACTATTAAATATAATGTTTGCTGGATAAATCATAAAATGATAACAATGATCCGTTCAGAATTATGGCATTTACATAAATAGTAGGGTGTTCCCTGGTGTTTGAAGTGTATAGCAGTATGCTTCTCCATTTAAAGGGGTTTTCTCACAACGATGTTTGCCTGACTCACAAGCAGTTTCCACTTATTTTGTCTCCTCAGGCTGTGAGTGGTTGTATGAAAGTTATTAGCATATTAAGCATAATCAGCTTCTAACCTGACAAGTACAGGAAAGCTAATCTTAATTAAACAAAAGCTACAGGTGCTGTGAGCACTGAATACAGTGTCCTTATCTTACACAGGTGCTAATCTTGTTAGCAAGATTTCAATTCATGCAGCACTGTCCATCCATATCAGGCACTAAGATACGTTGTATAAAATATTTTACGTGCATCTGTTCATGTTTTAATAATATGCTATAAAGATGTGTGTTTTATAAAACTTTTCTCCATGCCTGATACGGGTGGCAAGTGCTGGATAAATTGCTGTATAGTTTGCTGACAGGAGTAGCTGCCGTAGTTCCATTGCAGTACATCAAGCCTGGGAATATCACCTGACTCCAGACAATTAGCGGTGAGCTGACATTTTCTATAAATTTGTATTCTCTAATCTTGTTAGTGTTAATTACTTTTTCTCCAGAGCTCAGTCCCATCAGTCTGTCCTTGGGGTGAGGTCACTCCCTGCTCTCTGCTCAGCTAACCAAATAACAGACGTCTATATAGTATGCAGGTAATCATAGCAGCCTGTTTGTACTCAAAAGCACATAAAAAACAAAACACTCTTAATTCATGAGTAAAGCAAAATCAACAAAGCAATATATTTTTAAAAAGTCTTTAATTAAAGGGGTTTTGCCAAAAAGTAAAATTGACGTGGGAAGCTTGCAAATGAAATAACATTTTCACTATTCATTATTATTATTACAAATTCTGTACTGTTTTTGTTTTAGCTGCTCCTTTAGCGATCCATTGTTTATAGCTCATCTCCAGGGGATATGACCATTGCTGAGAGCTCTTCAGTCCTGGTCGCACATGCTTAGACATCACTTCTCTTCTCAGGCAGCTACTGAGTGTTCAAACCCCAGGTGCTATCAATGTACTCGTGTCCTCTGTACTCCTTAGTAAATAGTCAAACAGTGCAAATAAATAATAAAAAAAAAACTCAAGGAGGTTTGTGCATGGATAAAGAGAAAAAAAACACAGGTTTGGTTCCTGCAGGGATTTGAACCTAGGACTCTTGTGCCTGATGGCAAAAGCTTTACCTCTCAGCTACTCACAATACTTTACATAAATGGACCTTTCTTTGACTGCAGAGAGGAAAGGTGTGGTGATGTCATCCTGCTGGGTCACATGATATGAAATTCAAACAAATCACACATGCCCCTTTCTGAGCACACAGAGCTGAAGAACCTTTGTAGTGTGAAAACCCCTTTAAGGACCTGAGTGCTGAATAACACACATGCTCATTTACTCATTCTACAGCTAGTTATCTGCACAATAATCCTCTGTTCAATGCAGAACAATCATTAGAAATGGCATTTTGCTTGTCAGTGATAGACCAGAGCCTTTGCAGTAGCGTGGCAGTATACTGCATCTGAGAAAATGGAGGGGAAGTAAGAAGGGTCTATGATGCCAATTGCCAGAGGGGGAAGAAGATTGATTCTGTTTTGAACCTGAACCTATCTGCATAGACTAGTTTCAGCTCCAAAGGGGAATCATATAGGCAAAAAATTTTTTAAAAAGGGTATGTCTATGCTATGAACAGTGTAAACTACTTTACTACAGCTGTAGTAAAGAGGTTGTCCACCTCATCTTTAATTTTTTTACTAGCATAATAGGGCTCATTTAACATAAAAAAAAATTATGCTCACCTCTCAGCTTTTCACTTCTGAACGGTTGAGTTGGATGTGGACATTCCCACCTGAAAGAAGAATACAGAAGACTGGTGGCCGGTGACACCAACGCAGCACTGGAATGAAGGGGAAGGGAGAGGTGAGTATAACTTATTTATGTTAAATGCAAATAAAAAATACAAAAAGAGGTGAACAACACCTTTAAGCTTGGTGGGAAAATGGCTGATATTAATATCTAAAACTTCAATTGTCCATCTACCCATGTGATGGGGGGTGGGTCAAATCTATCTGTGTTTAAATTCATAAAATCAGTCCCAAGAACAATATAGATGAAGGGAAGGAATTATTTAAATTGCTTTGGAGTATGTCCACAGTGGATGAAAATGCTGTATGTCTAGACTTGCCAGTGAAAAATCAGCAGTAAATCATGTTGGTTTTGTGGAAGATTATGAAAAGAAAAAAAATTTGGGAAGATTTAGTATGGTAATGGCACCAGAATTCTTGTGCAATTCGTGCCGAAATATTGGTATATAAGCGTTACAACATTTGTATTTTAGACAGTTTCTAGAAACTTGAATCCGCGTCTGACAATATTGGTGTGGCTTAATTGAAAGGGTGTGTTTTTGTTGAAAGGGGCATGGCTATGTGAACAATGCTGTGCACATAAAGAATGGGCCCAAATATGGACACAATTAGGGGCATAAACTAAATCAACTAATAGGAAGTGTAAACTGGTATTAAAACTGGCAGAAAATACAACCTGATTTATAATAAAGTGCACTGGAGTAAAATGCATCAAATTTATTAAGGCTCTGTAAATGTGCTACATCTTTGAGGTGCCATGCACGTGTTTAAAAAAATATAAGTCACCTGGGACGTAGAATACATTTCTTGCTTAATTTGCACCACTTTTTTGTGCAAATTGTAATAAATTAATTGGGCAATTCGAGGCCACAATGATTTTGAAAACAGCTCAAGAGTCACAAAAATTTTAGTACAATTTGTGAATCTTTTAGTCCAGAATACTGGCATACATCACTTCATGTGTTCCCCCATGATAAATCCAAAGCATTGTTAGACTATTTAAGTAAACTACCCCATTGGGTTCAAAATCCATAGGTAATCCGCAGTCATATCTGAAACACTACATTTCATTTTATTGCAAATTCTGACTTCCCTTATTGAAGTCAAAGTGAAAAATCTACATGATGAGTAATTAAAGTCAGAACTCACGCACATTTTAACTTGAAATACTTGTCTAAAACCAAAAGTAAACAATTCCCATTGACATCAATAGAAAATGCGCACTGTAGTTCATACCTTTGTATTTGTACTTACGGTGGTCGGTTTTTCGCTTTAGAAAAACTTAGAACATGTTAATTCTTTAGTTGGAACACTTGTGGAAAGTAACTACTGATGTCAATGGAAATGGCTACAAATCTCTTGTAAGATGCTTTCCAAACATTTTATGTGGTTTTAATGCAGATCCGTGTCCAAAACCAGATACAAATGAATGGGACTAGTTTCTGATAATTTCCAACGAGGTTTTCAATGGCAGAATGTAACAAGTGAACTTTACTTGTCTTGTGGACTTACCCTAAAAAAGTCATCAGGTTCCTTGCAGATACTTTCCACATTGTGTGGAAGAGCTAAGGATTTTCTGCCTGTAAAATTCGGTTGGAATTCCACAGCATATGCTCAATGTGTGAACATACTGCTCTCTGTAGTTGTGAAACACTAGTCTCTCAGGAACTGGCTTAAAAGCACTGCTGCTGTAAGGTGAGAATTTTTTTTCGCTCTCTGTGCTCGCTGCAGGATTTTTTTTAGGCAGTGTTATATGTTCAACCCAACACCAACATTACTATATTACATAGAAAAAGCTTTTGCACAAATCAGTGTTTTCTCTTTTGTGTTGCATAATTTTATTTGAAACCCATAGCTTTCCAAGTGGAACTATAACCTCCAGCAGGCATTACTGACTAGCACTCTAAGGACTGAATCCAGTTATTGTATAATTTATATATGTATTGGAACCCGAGACAAAACACAAACATGGCAAGTGGAATTCCTTTGGTGGTGTTTTTTCTTGTCTTTTAGAGATTTATTGGAACCTTTTATGTGCATTTATTGTCTTAATGTCCTCTGTCTGATGTGTGGTGTGGTCAGAACAAAATTTACTGGGTGAGTTCTTTTTGAACCTCAAAAGAACTGCCTATGGGAAAAGACCATACAAACCGCATCCTGTTCCCAATTACAGTATAAGAGACTGAATATCTTGTCATTAGTTCTCCTTCTTGGACAGTGCATAACTGAAATTACCATAGGCCTTAAGGGGTGATGAAACTATGTGCCCCCATTGTTCATTCATTTTCATTGATGCTTATGTTCCACTGGGACATTATTATTTTCATAGACACGTTGGAGCTCTATTATTTACAGTAAATTTTATAACCCAAAGCTTGTTTTATGTCTCTAGTTAGTCATAATTGTTCTTGAGATTAGATGCTGTTTAACAAAGCATAATATCCCAATTACTGGTGTAAAAGTTGAGTTCAGTGTAGCTGCATGTAAGTAGCTATTGGCTTTAGGCCCCATTCACTTAATGTTTTAGCCATATGTCACCAGTATATTTTGTTATTCCAAAGTTTACTTCAGCATAATCATTAAGTTCTGTAGACCAAGCATTGATCTTTTTATAGTAGTGTTGGTTTTATTTGCCAAGCACAAAAGTGTATTCCACATGCTATTCTGTCCCACAGGCCTGGATAGGCAGATTTAAGCAACTATTTCAAATGCCTACCTATGCTTGACAGGAAGGGGCCACAAGGATGTATGGAGCGAGCTCAGGAGCTACACTCGCTCAATACATGCCCGCTGATGGCTTTTAGTTACAGCCTTCAGTGGTGGGGAATGGAGATAACTCCAATTCTAGCTGTTTAACTACTTAGATGCCATGGTCAACGAAGACCTCAACATCTAGGTAGTAATGCAGGACATGGATGCCCCCAATCACCTCCCAATCAGCAACTCTGCAACGCATCAGTCATGGTAGCCAGCTTCCATCCCTGCCATGTTACTGACTCTAATACACCTTGACAGGAGCAGGGCATAGTAAGAGAGCTGTAATTGCAAATTATTTTGGAATACATTAATATTGCAGAAATGTGTAAAAGTAACACCCCCTAGTGGTAAAGTAAGCTATGGTACCTAAAATTACAAGTAGAAAAAAAAAAGTTGTAGAAATCTAAAACAAAAATGTAATCCACCCCCTTTACCATTGTACAAATAAAATACAAAAAACAATAGAATAATAATCATTTTTGGTATCACTACGTCCATAAAGATCTGATCTATTAATATATAACCTTATATGGTATATCATGCATATATATCCTTTCTCACTATGTGCCAGTTGTAAGTCATTTATTGTTGCCACTGTACTTTGTCTGGACTTATGTTATGTATATAACCCTCCCCAAATGTACAGCGCCCTGGAATCAATGGTGCTTTAAAATAATAATAATAATAATAATAATAATAATGGTGAATGCCATAAAAAAATTAAAAACCAGCTCTAAAATTGCGTTTTTTAAGTCACTGCGCCTTCCCAAAAATTGGAATAAAAAGTGATTAAATGGTGCCAATTAAAACCATACTTCTGTCTTCAAAAAGCATCCCTAGCTGGGGAGGATGCAGCTGCAGAAACCGTGCTCAGGTCAAAGCCAGGCATTTGAATTTTGCCTTGTCCTGGCCTTGCTCTTCCATACCAGCCTGTTCCTTCTTAACCCCTACATTTGCAATCAGGCGAGATATAGGACACTCCGTACACAGTGTATGGTCAGCCAATCCCTATAAAGTCAGCAGGTTTGGCAGACATTCATCTAATGTCTATATCTACGTTTAGACATAGTTTGTTTGACAAATGATTCTATAGTTTAAGGATCCTTTTACATAGGATGAATTTCCTAACTGCTGTTAAAAGATGGACAAGAAACATCATTATTACCTAAGGGTGGCCTGGAGCAAATTTTGCTACAAACAGACTTTACTTTGCGTGAAACCAACATGGAAATATTTTTTAACAAGCTTTAGAAACAATAAGTGCTCACCACCAGTGTAGTTTTGTATGCCTCACATAAGCCCCATGACCTTGCGGTATTTCCTCCCCTGTGTATGGATAGCTGAAATGTTTTTATTATTTATGTTGATCTTTTTTCATTAAAGTGACACTGTGTAATCATTGTGATGATTGCTTAGTAATGATAATTGGTCACAGTAAGTAGGATAGCGTGTAATTCCATCGTAGATATTTATGGAATATTGCTGCTTGGGCAAGAATGAGCTCGGGGGTTAGAGGACACCTTATTAATATTATTAAATTTGAGAGCACCTTAATTCCAGGGCTCTGTACATTCGAGGGGGATTACATACATAACATTCACCAAACAACTACGATGGTGACAATAAATGACTAATAACAGGTACAGAGGGAGAGAGGGCCCTGTCCGCGAGGGCTTACAGTCTAAAAGGAAGGTGGAAAGAAACAGAAGGTGAGGGGCAGACATATTTGTGGAGTGATGTAGTGGCAATAGGATTATTGTAGGTTATAGGTTGTCCTGAAGAGATGGGTTTTAGATGCCAGAGTTACGACACACATCTATCAGATGTCTATGGCATGAATTCGCAGGAACTTTCACCTGATGAAGTGTCTAATTATTTTGTATTAAAAAGTGTCTATAGATATATAATTGCAATTTGGCTATTTTTCACATCCATTTTGGTGACTATGTAAAACCAAGCACAGTGGTTGAATGTAAACGCTCTTCTTAGCACTGTTGCCTTGCGGTGGTCCCAATTTCAAAATCAACTAAGGACAACAACTGTATATAATCAGCATGTTCTCCCTGTTGTGTCCCCCTGGTTACTCTCCTTACCTCTTGTATTTACAAAAAGCACACTGATAGGTGTTACGGTCTGGAGGTGGATCCACAGGACCACCGCAGGCGATGGTGTAAGCCCACACCAGGGAGTGGAATCTAAGTGGGACCCGGTATTCACCAGAGCCCGCCGCAAAGCGGGATGGTCTTGCTGCGGCCGGTGTCCACCAGGTCACTACCACTGGCGGGGCTTGCCTGCGGTGGCGGCCAAGGGTAACGAGGTACAGAAACAGCAGGCAGGCTCGTAGTCGTGGACAGACAGGAGGTCAGGACTGGCGGCTCTGGTTCGGTGACGGTAGACAAGCAGGAGGTCAGGGCAGGCGGCAAGGTTTGTAGACGGGAGACGTAAGCAAGAGGTCGGTACACGGTATGACAAGACAGGAACACTATAAGGGAGCTTTCACCAATGGGAGATACAACAAGGATCCGGCGAGGGCCGGCAGGAAGGGGCCGGACTAAATAGGAGCAGTGCCCGGCAATGAGCCAATTACCGGCGCACTGCCCCTTTAAATTCAAACTGCCGGCGCGCGTGCGCCCCAGGGGCGGAGCTACGCATTGGGAGACGGAGCCAGACAGAGCAGGAGCGCGGCCGGGTAAGTGAACGCTGGCAGGGGCCGGGACACGAGCGGACCCCGAACCCGACGTGCGGGACGGGGCTCCGCTGGAAGCAGGGGCACGGATGCACCTGCGACCCGGGACAGTGGTCGCAGGGGCGTCCGTGACAATAGGTTTATTGGCATTCCATGAAATTACCTCCAGGTTCTAATATTGGAGAAATAGATTGGAAGCCCTACTGGAAACAGGGACTCATTGTGAAGGGAAGTTTGGCAATTTGTGTACAATGCACAGCATAAATATTTTCCAATTCAAAAAGTCAATATTCTTCAATCTACTATTATTCACCAAAACAGAGGAATAGAAAACCTATGCAGGGAATAAGTAGCAAGACTTTGTCAGATATAGATCATTGTAACCCTCAGGAACAACTAGGGAAGCGGTTTAGGACCATTACAACTATTGTAGGGGAACTTTTTTACTGAGCATTTTACTTTTCTCCCCTTGTTCGGCTATAAGTTTCATCCAAACCTGGATGAGGGCAGAGAGACTTCTTGATAGTTGTCCCAATTCTGCCTACCAGCCATTGCCCAACATGCTTTTTGCCCATAGAGGGCTTTATCCAGGGTCCTTTGGAGCCTCTTTGGGAACAGGAATCAAAAGAAGATGATGGCGCACATCTTGGGGCTAATAAGCTATAGTGGGTGCAATGTGGAAAGAACGCAAGTTCAGTATAATTATGAAAAAATCCACTGCACACCGATATGCTTTTTAAGAAAGTGAGTATTTTAATTGTGACAGAGGGGCAATAATCACTACACCATACACCTAATCTCAAAAGAACATACTCAATGAATGTTTAACATAGGATCAAAAATGTAACTAGATGTTATATTATTGCAACGTTTCGGCCAACTGCCTTTCTCAAGCATACATCTGTAAATGAAGAAGAATCGAGTAAGTATAATATAGGTACATATATGTGATATAGTGAAGTGAGGGGTATGGGCATGGATAGTAGCGGAAGGGAAAAGAAGGAGCAAGGAAAATAGAATAAAGGAGGGAAGGACAGAGATGCAGAGGGAAATCAGGACGGACATGGAGGAGGGGGAAAGACAGAAATGAGAAAAAATGAGAAAAAATATAGTGGAAAAATATAGTGGAAAAAGAGGGAAGAAAAGGATGGATAAGGGGAAGAGGGCTTACATAGTATAGGGTAGCAAGAGCAAAAACAAGTAAGTTGTTGTAAAAGTAGTGGTGTGCTGTAATAATAAGGACAAGTGTAAATATAGTTATATAATTCAGTAATTAGCCAAAGAATGGGATATATGCGGCTAACTCACCTTATGCAAGAACAGTGGGTGAGCAGTATAAGAAGGGCTGGTGGCAGAAAGGTAAATATAAAGGCTGTGGGAGCAGAAGAAAGTGTGTTATAAAGATAGAATATGTACAAAAGGGAATATAAAGTAATATAGAGATCACAATACCTGATAGGAGCCAATAAAACCCCAATGTGGGGGGTGTTAAGGCAAGCTAGCGGCGTCTGATAGGAGGAAGATAAGGAGAAATGAGTGACTGTTGTTAGAATAGTCTGAAGTGGGACAGTACAAAATTAAGAGGGACTCACCAGTGAGAAGCAGGTAACGGACAGGACGTCCGGGGATCAAGGGAAGAGCCGGCGGTGTCAGGCGTGCGGGATGCCTTAAAAAGGCAGCCGCACCTGCGCCGGGCCACCGCGCCTGCGCCCGAGTGTCAGGAAGTAGGGCAAGACATATGGGCAAGACGGACGTAGTGTGTAATCGCGCATGCGCTAAAAGACGCGCATGCGCAGTAACACTAAGTGAGATAGACGGGGATAATAGGGAAAGAGCGCAGTAAGTTATCTAGAAAGAACAGGGAACAGGGACTCATAGTAAGTCTTGACAATTTTTGTACAGTGCTGCAGAAAATGTTGGTTTTATGAGAAATAATAAAGTAATATTTCCTCTTGCAGCTGTTGCCCCTAAAATCAGCCCTGGGCAGTGTATGTGCTATTAAATGTCTACATATACACTCTAAATGTATTCTACATCTACATGGGAATGTTAATGAATCTATTTTGAATTCATTTTGTGTTTCATTGTAGATTTCCTTCAGGAATATTACAGGATAAGCCTTTAATAGGGTAGAATTTTCCAGGTGTAAAAACACTGCCCTAGTGGTTTGAGTTTGATCACTGTCTCTCTTTCTCACTAACAGTGCCTGTAGTATCTCTTTCATCCAGTCTAATGAGTTCTACATGCATTGGTCCAAGACAAGCTAAGAGTAGTGGCACTGCGCTTGCATACTGATGAGAGAAGAAACAAAGGTTAAATTCTCTGCACATTCTCAGAGAATAAGCAGTGCCAAGAAAAGATGAGTTGTCCATTCTGTTATAGTATTATTTTCAAAGAAAAATATCCTTGGCAAACAAAATTGAACTTGTTTAATCATGTGACCAATTAGTTACTGGGATAAGTACTACTAATACCATACTACTTACCAATAGAGTGTTTACCAAAGACAGGAACATTGTATCACAGTTAATAAAAGGCAGCAACCTAGGCAGGAAGTAACCACGGGGGATAGTTCCCCTGAATGTTTTGGAGGAGGGGTGGGTAACATAATTGTATGTTGGATAGAAAAAAGAGCTACAGGCGAAATGTAGGACATGGACAAATAATGGAACATAGACTCTGAAATCTGCACTTCTGGCTCCAGAGTGACTGTATTATAAACTTCCTCAAAATTTCCTCTGCTGCCTGCCTCTTATCGTGATATGCCTTTCCTCACCATTGATAACTGCTATTTTTAAAAAATACCAAGGATAAAGTGAATTTTCCTTTGCTGCATTTCCTTGAGTCCCTTTAAAACATACTGAAATTAATTTGAAAATTGACATTGTGTAAATAAATAGAAAAAATGTGTATCTCGACCTTGCACTGTTGTACTCTAAGGCTATGTCTATGTTTTAGGATTCTAAAACGGCCAAAAAATACGATCGCTTATGCTGTCCGTAGCCTTTAATAGAAAAAAACACCTGTTGTCTACACAGGTCGTTTTTTTTCTCCGCTCGTTTTCTGGCGCTGGCGTGTTATACAGCATGTTGTATAATACGCCGGCATTTTTAGTTTTTTCGTAGTCTTCTCATACAATTGAATGTATGGGCTGACGACAAAAAAACGAGAACCGACTTCGTTTTTTTGCCAAAACAGTGACACAAACCACTATCGTGCATCAGTTTCACAGGATGTTTTTGAGTATTTATCAGCAGTATTTTAACCCAAAACCAATAATGGGCCCAAAACACAGAAGATGTACAAGCCTTTTCATTACACTTATTCTCTGTATAGGCTCCACTCCTGGTTTTGGCTTACAAATACTGCCGTTAAATACATGTCAAAAAACACCATGCGAACCCAGCCTAAGGCAAAACATTTAGTGGTAAAATAAGCACTTATTTCATCAATTGATGTGTGCGTTTTCTATTTCTATTTTTCAGTATATGACTCGTAATTGTATTTATTGCATTTCTTGATGTGCTACTTGTCAGAATATTCACCAAAATAAGCATCAACAAAATACATGTAGAATTTGGTACAGTTTTTGCAATCCTCATAAATTTTCTTTTGTAAATCTACATGTATTAAACATGTGTTATGTGTTATGCACAAAGTTATTTTACGCATCACATCGTTTTTTTTTTTTTTTTTAAATAGCATGTGTCCTAATGATTAATATTTTAATATGGCACCATGTTGATGCATTAGTGCATATGTTTTTTTTTACATGTCGTGATGCGTCATGTGATGCATAAAAAGCTGGCGTGCATTTTAATTCTTTGTGCATACTGTATGTTTTACATGTATAATTTTACAATAAAAAGTCAATAGGGATTGCTAAAAATGTCCTAAATTCTGCATGTATTTTTCTGACCCTTATTTTGGCGCATATTGCGACATTTAATACATTAAAAAATGCATCGCGTGTTAACCATGTAAAACACATGAAGAAAAAAGCTTACAAAAAACTCTTATCTTTCTCTTGTGAAATAAGCGCTTAATTCACTGCAAAATTTTTTGCTGTGTGAACATAGCCTAAGGGATAATGCAAAGTGTAAGGATTTGCTACATAAATTTTCCACGGAAAATCTGCAGGTAAGTCCTCAGGTAACAGTCTGCAACAGTTATTATGCAGATTTTGATGCACTTTTTGGTGCAAGTTGTACCCTATTTAAATCAAATTTGTAGTAAATCCACAATAGATATTGACAAGCTGTGGATTTATACGTCAGTTTTTTTCTTGGAAAGTCAATTTCTAACGTGGGCATGAAATGTAAAATCCCCACAGCATGGCTGGTACTGTAATTCGTCTGCAAATTTGCACACAAAATTTGCAGCAAATAAATCCTGTGTGTATTCACAAAAGGGAAAATTTCAGTAACTGTTCATATACATGTAAACTGTACAGCAGTAAACAAAGCCTTTATGGTTCTTTGCTATACAGCGGTATAACCTTGGTGCACTACCCGACTCCATTGAGTTCTGTGTGTACATATAGTGTGTGTTTGGAGTATTGCCACAATTTATTTGTATCAGATTTTTTGGGAATCCAGTAAAAACTAACTGCCCCTCTGTAATGAAATCAGAGGCATATGCAGGAAGTGTAGAGCTCTCAGACAGCAATGATGGCTCCATACATACTGAAACTGTAATAGGGACATGTGCTTGAGTCCTCAGACTGGCGTCCTCCATTCTATTTGAAGCACATTAATGGGCAATTTCCGAATACTTTTGTGCCTTTTTACTGATTTTCGTTTTCTAAAGTTTTCCCTTAAAATACACCTTAAAGAATCGAGAGAGAAGTACTTTTCTCTTTCTAGTTTATAAGTTATATGATGCCTCCTTCTCCAATTATGCTCCATCTGTGCTCAGAATATTTGGTTTCTTGTTACCAGAGAGCAGTGGGGGTCCAGATGTCACAGAGTTAATATGTTAGGTTATTGCAGAGTGGCAATAGGCTAATGTCTGTTTCTAAAGGCCCCCAGCAAAATTGTGAATATGAATGATGGAAATTAGATGAATAAACCTGCATGTATGAAGTATAAACTATATACATACCTAGAGTATCTCACAAAATTGAGTACACCCCTTACATTTTTGTAAATGTTGTATCTTTCTATGGGGCAACACTGAAGAGATGACATTTTGATACAATGTAAAGTAGTCAGTGTACAGCTTGTATAAGGCTACATCTGCTCGACGGTGATTTACTGTGGGCTTTTTAAGCAGATCCGGTATTTAGAAGCCACAAACATCCAACTGTAAATCATTCCCAGAAACCACAATAGAAAACCTGAGCTGTAGTCTACACAGCTCAGATTTTGCGAGATCGGATTTGAAATCCGAAAACAGGCACAAAAACTTAAAACATGTTCTATAATCTGCCGTATTTCACTTGAAAATGGAGGATTAAAGTATTGTTCAACTGAATGGGTCGCCCGAAATCTAAAAACCGCAGCAAAAAACGGGACAAAAATCGGTACAAAAATGTAAACAAGTGTAAAATACTGGTCAGATTCTGATTAGAACCCGACGAGTATTTTATCCTCTACCTTGTTTATAAAGCCTAACAGTGTAAATTTGGTGTGCCCTCAAAATAACTCAACACACAGCCATCAATGCCTAAACCACTGGCAACAAAGGTGAATTTACTTAGTGAAAATTGTGCCCAATTTGCAATTTTTCCTCCAAGGTGTCTTGTGACTTTTTAGTGTTACAAGGTCTCAGGTGTGAATGGGAAACAGATGTGTTAAATTTGGTGTTACTGCTCTCACATTCTCTCATACTGGTTACTGGAAGTTCAACATGGCATCTCATGGGAAAGAACTATCATTTAAAAAAGCAAAACAAAGTTATACTCACCTCTTCCCACGGATTCAGCTGCACTGTCCTCAATCTCCGCCAGTTTTCTGTTTATTTCTTGCTTCTTCCAAATTGAGATGTCCTCACTGCAGCCGCTGAATGGTGGCAGCAGTCAGATACCACTACCTGAGATCATCGTTAAGAAGTGGTCTGTGAAAACTGTGATGTCAACCAATGGCACGTGATCACTGCAGCCAATTAAACCGGTGGACAGTGCAGGATCCAAGGAAAGGTGAATATAACTTTTCTGATTGTAAATAGGCACTAGCGCAATGAAAAAAAATAGGTGAAAACCCCTTTTAGCATTACTTGATGCCTATTCAGATAAGTGCATACCATTTGTTTCAGATACAGTGTTCCCTCAAGGTACAATATTTTCACCATACAATGGTTTTCTTGGGCTATCGTTACTGGAAACCACACTTGACATACAATGTCACAGAAAGCCCAGATTTGCAACATGTGTGATTTTTTGGGAGCCAATCAGCATGGGCATTTGTCATGTAAAGCCCCAGTATTAGTAAAGTGCATGCACTGATTGGCGGTCTACAAGTGCCTCTCTACAGTAAAGTGTAGTACTACATGCCCTGCATTGCTCTAAACGTTTAAAAGGACAAGCTGCTTTTTTGGAGACAAAGTAAGAATAGATTTGTATTATTTTTCTGTTACACAGTGCATGCTGTACTGGACCCAGAAGAAGCTCCCATCCTCATCACAGAATCTGATCTCCAGCTTTTTGGGGCTCTTTCTGATTTTTTATCTAAATACTTGATTTATCTTGATTATTTATCAGTTTATTGTTCTTTAATTTTTATTGTTTATTATTTTGGGTTGACATTTTAGAATCTTCAGAACTAAAAGCTAGTTGCAAATAGTGTTTCTCAAAAGGGGTCCATACAAGGTTGTCTGAGTTTGTGAGAAAATTCAGTTTTTGAATATTCTGACCCTACATTTTTTTTCTTAACACTATCCCTTATAATAATTGTAACCATAACCTTAAAGGGGTTGTCTCACTACAGTACAAGGATTGCTTTCTATGGTAAAGATCTTGCAAAAAGAAGTCACTTTGCAATATATGTCCATTAACAGTGTCTGACCTATTTCTAGATATCCCCTCTTGTATGGGCTGCATAAGCTCCTCAGGTCACTATAGCTACAGACCTGTTCAGTCTCTCTTGATAGGCAACCAACACTGGTTGCTATAGCTACAGACCTGGCTTCTACTGCAGCCTAGTAGAAGCCAGTTAGCATTTCCCTGAATTCAAAATGAAAACAGAACTGAGGTAAGATGAATCAATGTAGTGAGACAACCCCTTTAACCCTAAACTGGGGTTAAGTTGTTTTAGGAGTTTTAAGGGATTAACATATTGGTCAAAAGACGTGATGCTACCTTTGCCGCCTAATTTTCAAACCAACATCACTTTATGTTACTTCAACATAGGTTCAATGCTGTGGTAACTGGAAGTGATATTGGATATGACATCAGAAGTTAAGTCGCAACGATAGCATTACCTCACCAGACCAGTATGTTAATCCTTAGAACCTATTAAACCTAAATGAGGGTGATGGCTATAGGAAATTTGGGAGACATTTGGGGCTAAAAATGTATTTAGGTCAACCTGAACCAAATCACTCGGAACCTTAGTCTCAATTTACAACACTTTTAACTTACAATCGTTGTTTCAGAACCAATAAATATTGTAACTTGAGAAATCATGTTGCTTCCTTCCAAGCGCGGACTGGCCCACAGGGGAATAAGGGAAACCCCCGGGGGGCCCCTGATCATGGTAGTCATGGAGTTGTTTTTCAACTGCTTATACATTCTCAGAAGAGGCAAAAAAGCATAAAAAGAGAGGCAAAAAGCAATATGCAGAGTATATAAGGCATGTATGGTCATTTATAGTTGCTGTATTCTGGGCCCCTAAAATAAAGTCCACCGATGGGCCCCAAAACAGTTCAACTGGTGGGCCCCTAGAATCAACTCCACCTGTGGACCCTAAGCACCTCAGTCCGACACTGCTTCCTTCACATTTTCTGTGGTCCCGCTAGTAATAACAGCTGATTGTGGGGGCTACCAGCGCTGGTAGTGTATTAAAGGGGCTGTCTCACTACATTGATTCATCTTACCTCAGTCCTGTTTTCTTGGTTTCACTTTGAATTCAGGGGCGTGTTTACTGGCTTCTACTAGGCTGCAGTAGAAGCCAAGGCTGTAGCTATAGCAACCAGTGCTGGCAGCCTATCATGAGAGATTGAATAGGTCTGTAGCTATAGCGACCTGAGGAGCTGATGCAGAGGGGATATCTCAGATTAGGTAGGTCACTGTTAATGGATATATATTGCAAAGTGACTTGTTTATACAAGATCTTTAACATAAAAATCAATCCTTGTAGTGAGACAACCCCTTTAAAGAGGTTGTTCACTCCAATGTTT
This sequence comes from Phyllomedusa bahiana, assembly GCA_025379985.1. Classification (NCBI taxonomy): domain Eukaryota; kingdom Metazoa; phylum Chordata; class Amphibia; order Anura; family Hylidae; genus Phyllomedusa; species Phyllomedusa bahiana. The sequence goes on from JAODAL010004175.1 coordinate 70,918, forward strand.
AACCAATGTTACAGATTAATAAGTATTTTAATTACTTAAACTAGAACATCCCGCACTGTTTAGTCCTTTATACCTTTGTACAAAGTTTATAGATTTCTGAGAAATAACTGTACAGTTTTAACAGAAAGCTTTTCTTCTCTTTACAAATCAGCACTTTTACCTGCTGTGCGCACATTATCCACCGTATTTTTCCTCACTAAGTTTCACATAAGACATTTTCCATTATTCCTCTCTGGGTGATATTGACTTTTATGGAAGCAACATCTTGATGGCTGCAGTATATACCGATAAAGGAAAATAAAGGAGTAATCCGACTGAATCATTTCTAGTGTTAACCTTATTATTTAATTGAAAATTCTATAAAGAGTATATTTCAAAGAAACCAATTGGGAACATAATTTGAATCTTAACTAAGGTTTCTCAGGTAGTAATTAAATAGTTAACAGTGCTCTTTAATTACGCCTTGGTACTTAGCCTGGTCAGGTACTCCTGCTAATTGGGCCTCCATTGTCCTTGGGAAAATCAGCTCTGTGCCAGCACTGGACTCCAATGACATTTATGTCTCTGGCTCTATTCAGCAAGAAGTGCATTCATTAAGTGAGTGTAGATTGTCCTGTTCTGGTCTCTATTCACAAGTCTGAACAGTTGTTCTTGACATATTTTGTCTGAACACAAGATAAAACCTTCTGTGCATTATCGCCAAGGAACAATATTCCAGTGAACAAGAAAATGTACACATATTCAAGTTCTTGTTATAATTAGCATTTGCCCATCTGTTTATGTAGGTATCATCTGACTATCACTGTATGACTTAAAGGGGTATTCCCATCTGATTGATTAGCTTTAAATGGGTGCTCCAACTACTAATAATGCCCATTAGTCATTCAGGAATGATATAAAATAGAATTTAAACCCCTCATTTTTAAACCTGCTTGTTTCAGTGCCGCTGCCAGTGCCCATTGATGTCACAATCAGTGCTCACATGACACTGCAACCAAACCACAGGCTTCAGCGGTCACATTCCATATATCCTGGAAGAGATCACCGTGGCCTGTAAATAACTGCAGGGTCACCAGAAGAATAAATGTGACTTTATCAGCCAGTATTACAGGGAGCGCCAACAGTGCTGAAATAAACAGGTTTAAAATATTTTTTTTCTATTTCATATCATCCTTAAATGATGGATGAGCTTTAAACACCTCTGTGAACATGTAGGCACAGTTAATAAACATTATTACCAAATACATTTCTGCTCTCATTTTGCTTCACTTTAAAGATACAGCAGGTTTTATTTCCTGCTTGTTTACAGATGGTTTCGCTGGGTCACTGACCACCTCCATAATTCACAAGCGAAGGTTAATTACAATTTTTTCTCTTGTTGTGTGGCGTAAAAAACTCGCCATTGTAACATGCTACAAAGCTCGTAGTTTGTGGTTGCTCAATTGTTTGGTGCAATTTACATCCAGGGGTTAATTAAGCGTTGTTTTTCTGCTGTGGTGACTAAAATAAACCTCTTTCACACCGCCAAAAAATAGATTTTTCCTGTATGCATAATTCACAAGCGAAGGTTAATTACAATTTTTTCTCTTGTTGTGTAGCGATAAAAAACACGCCATTGTAACACGCTACAAAGCTCGTAGTTTGTGGTTGCTAATTGTTTGGCGCAATTTACATCCAGGGTTAATTAAGCGTTGTTTTCTGCTGTGGTGACTAAAATAAACCTCTTTCACTGCCAAAAATACATTTTCCCTGTAGCATATTTCACAAGCGAAGGTTAATTACAATTTTTTCTGTTGTTGTGTAGTGTAAAAAACACGCCATTGTAACACTCTACAAAGCTGGTAGTTTGTGGTTGCTCAATTGTTTGGGGCAATTTACATCCAGGGGTTAATTAAGCGTTGTTTTGCTGCTGTGGTGACTAAAATAAACGTCTTTCACCGCCAAAAATAAATTTTTCTTGTAGCATAATTCACAAGCGAAGGTTAATTACAATTTTTTCTCTTGTTGTGTAGGGTAAAAGAAATGCCATTGTAACATGCTACAAAGCTCGTAGTTTGTGGTTGCTCAATTGTTTGGCGCAATTTACATCCATTGGTTAATTAAGCATTGTTTTTCTGCTGTGGTTACTAAAATATACCGTCTTTAACCGGCAAAAAATACATTTTTCCTGTAGCATAATTTAACAAGCGAAGGTTAATTACAATTTTTTCTCTTGCTGTGTAGCATAATAAAAACGCCATTGTAACACGCTCCAAAGCTCGTAGTTTGTGGTTGCTCAATTGATTGGCGCAATTTACATCCAGGGGTTAATTAAGTGTTGTTTTGCTGCTGTGGTGACTAAAATAAACCGTCTTTCACCGCCAAAAAATACATTTTTCCTGTAGCATAATTCACAAGCGAAGGTTAATTACAATTTTTTTCTCTTGTTGTGTAGCGAAAAATACACACCATTGTAACACGCTACAAAGCTCGTAGTTTTTGGTTGCTCAATTATTTTGCGCAATTTACATCCAGGGTTATTAAGCGTTGTTCTGCAGTTGTACTCAGTAAAAGAAACATTTGTTTTTCACCGCCACCGAAGAATTCTGTACATAATTCATATCCGAAGTTAATTAAGCCTGTTTGTGCTTTTATATTCAGTAAAATACACAGAGTTTTTAAACGGCACATACAATGGCAATTTTTCCTGCCCATTTGTGGAGCGCAATTTATATCCAAGGGTTACCCAAGCTTCTTAGTGGTTCATTTGGAGTCAAATACAGGGTGTGTATTTATCATATACAGTACAATAATCTTCATACAAAACACAGAGAGGTGGCAGGCTCTTCACCTGCGAGTGGCAGTGGCACAAACATTCCTGGAGCAGGCCCAGGTCGCAGCACAGCAAGGGGACGTCGCAGCAGGGGTCACTCGTTGAGGGCACAACTGCCGCTGTCATCTCGCGGCCGTGTGCTGACTAGCAACCCAAGGGTTCTTGATTGGTTGACTAGGTCGTCCACTTCCTCCCAGATGACATCTGACAACCCAGCCAAGAGTCGTGGAAACGTCAGACACAACCCTTAGTTGGCATGGCCCGGGAGCGGGTCAGCGGCCCTCACCCGTCCTCAACCCGCCTCTGTCCCATCCAGTTCCCTCAGCCAGAGATCTACTATGTGGTCTGGCTCAGCGCCACTATATAGCGAGGATGAACAATTTGAGAAGGGCAGTCAGCAGCTACTTGGCAGCAAGAAATGGGGCCAATATCCCCTTCTTTCCCCAGTAGGCGGGGAAAGTATAGGGTGTGGAGAGTGGCATGGGGGTCATGTTTTGAGGGGTCAGGTCTGCATTTCCAAAGGGGCCGGGGATTTTAGACCGCAGTGGCGGATGAAACACAAATAGATGATGTTTTAGCCCCCCCGCACTTGGGGGTCGGGTGGGCAAGGGCTTCATTTATGTCAGGGGAAGAGGGGGGTCAAACTTTCGCGTTTTAGGCCCGCGGGGCAGCCCGCAAAATGGGGTTTTGTGGCCATGGTCAGCAGGGGAGGGCAAAAAGTTTGAGGGCGGGGGACAATCGGCCCCGGGGTTAAAAAAAAAACCCCCTTCGCAGGTCCAAAAAAAAGTATGGCACAGGGGGCTCAGCGAAAGGGAGCGGCGGTAGGGAGTCCCCTCGTGCGGGGGCGTTGGGGGAAAATTTCCCAACTCGGGGGTGTTTGGGAAATTCTTTTTTTAAAAACACCGGAGGGGCCAAAATTTAATTTAAATGTAGAATCGTAGGGGAAAAGGGAAACGTGGCCAGGGAAACTAAAAGGTTTTGGCAACACGGGCCCGGGGGCAACAATGCAAAAAGGGCACCAAACCCGGGGGGCCCTGGGGAAAAAAAGTGGCCCCAGATTGGTGGTCCAACCTGCCGCCGCAGCAAAAGCAGCAGCAGTCCCAGTGGCAAGCATGGCCCTTGAAAAAAATCAAGGGGTCCACCAAACCCCCGCAGAAGGAGCTATTTTCTCTTTGACTCATCTCCTGGTTTCCCGATGCTCCCCGCTTTTCCCCGTAAACATGGCGCCACAAATCGTTCAGCGAGGCGATTGCAAAGAACCCAAAAGTATGTGTCCAACCATCCTAAGGTGCAGCAGCTGACCGTGCTCCTGTACCAAGTTTTAGTACTGCAGTCGCTCCCTTTCACAAATGGTGGGACGCCTGCCCGATCAGAGACTAATGGCTGTGCCTACCGAGATGGAGATTACCAAGCCGGAATTCTTTTCCAAAAAGGCATATCAGCACTTCATAAATATTTAGAACAGAAGGTGGGCCAATCTTGACTTAACGGTTTGTTCCAAGGTGCATGCAAGCGGCGGACCTCGGAGCTGTAACTACGGTCAGGGCCAGTACATTCCTTTATGCTCACTGGGTGAATGTGCTCCTGCCCAGGCACACCAACAACTTGGACAGGAAAGACCCTGCTTTCTCCTCCATCTTGACAAACTGCGGCTCCTGCTCCAATGTCCGCTCTTCCTTTCTCTCCTCCACCACCACCATCTCAAGCCTCCACAAGTACTGCTCCATCATACCACATGTGTCGGGCAACAGCGTGTCACGCATTCCTACACCTGCTTATGGCCTCGGCTAACAAAGTCACACAGGGGAGGAACTGCTCCGCGTTCATGCGGCAATAAAATCGATGTGTGCTTTTCTCCGCGGCAACTGGCAAATCGGAACATGTGACGGACAATGAGAAGTAACATGGTGTCCGCGCTGCAACCGAGGATGTGTCCATGCGCCTTGCATGCGCACCTGTTCAATTCTGGTTGTGAAAAAGGTTCCTAAGTCTTCCACCGATCTCAGAAGCTTCGAAAATGGCCAGGTAAACTGGTGCATGCACTTCATCCATTCCTACAAAGCCAAGGAACACCCACTTCGTAGTTTTGCAGTGGCATAACGGCCTTTCCCCAACACACTCAGAAATCGATGTTTCACCCGTTGGAATTCCAAGCTGCACATGGGAAACCCGACTGTGATGAACAGAGAAAGGCCATTAACATTATTGAATGATCCAGGCAGACAGGAAGTCCCCCCTGTGGTAACTTGATGTCACCAGTGGCAGCTCATGCGTACACCTGCCTCTTTGTTGAGGCCATTCGAGGAGCCACGTTATTTGTCAGCTCGCCAGACCTCACGGGCTGGAATAACGTGATTTTTTTCCAACCTGCTTCATGTCCCGGAACAGATCTGAAGAGAATCTGTCTGGGCAGGGGACGGAGACCGTGGCACCTACATCACCGCGGCCACATGAGTCTTCCGGTGGGGACTGAAATGGAGAGGAGGAGGAGGACATTGGAGCAAAGCATTGTTCTGAGTGAAAGATTGATTTTCACTACCCAGCGTGACACGAGAAGGAGGAGCAGGAGCATCTGAGGAGGTAGATGGAGAAGGAGGAAGACGAGAGAGATGACCCGCAAGCACCTGTCAGTATACAGTGGGCAGATGGAGGCAGGAGCCCTCGGATCACTTGTGCAGATGGCCCGCAGCATGCTGATTTTTCTTGCCTAGCTAGACAGCCGAATAGTCAGCAACCGCAATGAGGGATGACTTCTGCTCTCCACCCTAATGGACCCACGCTACCAGGTCCAAAATGGGAAGCCTTTTTCCCAGCTATTGATAGAGAGGAAAACCTCAAATACTATATGGATATCCTGCCGTATCAGTTGGCGCTGCCCATTGCGCATCGTCCCTCCCTCTGACAGTCTGACGGGGAGGTTCTTCAGCGCTTCACCTTACTACTCCGCGCCTGTCTGGGGGCAGTTGGGGGGGAGGAGCAGTACCAGCTCCCATCACAGCAACCTAGTCTGAAGTGTCGAACTGATGAGCAGCTTCCTTCCACCCCCTAGTGAGGAGGGCATCGCCAGCATTAGCAGGACTGGAGCAGACCCTGAACCACAGTTGGTGGCCTACTTGGACTGCACTCCGCCACCTCCAGTTAGAAGATCGCTGGACTAACTGGGCAGCCAAACTGGATGTGTGGCCGCAACTTGCCGAGATTGCAGTTGAGAAGCTGTCGTGCCCCGGCCAGTAGTGTGGCATCAGAGCGGGTGTTCAGATGCTGCGGGGGCCATCGTTTACCGCCGAAGTAGAACCCCCTTACCACGGGAAATGTGTAAAGACTGACCTTTGTCAAGATGAATCGGCTTGTATCGGCCAGATTGTTCCACACACCAATGCTTAGGCGTCAGACTACATCAGCATGACCGCCTCACACACCCAACTGTGAGAAATGAGTCTGGGTTCAAACTACCTACCTCAGCCTCTATCTGATGCCGCCACCCCCTGATGCCTACACATCTGCTGACAGTTTCTCCATCATGACCACCAACCTCTTTAACCAGGGACGGTATGCCACCCCCCACCTCCACACTCTGTACTGTGATTGTGCCACTTCTCTGACCTCATACTGCTGCTGCTGTGGCTGGTGCCGTGACATCCACACTGTGTCATTGGTGCCACTCTCTGCCCTCATGCTGATTCTCCTGCCGCCGTCACCTCCACTCTCTGTCCAATTGTGCCACTCTGAGGCCTACTCCAGTTTTTGCCACCTATCCAGAATGTCATTGTGCACGCCTGACCTCATGCTGCTCCCCCTCCGTGGACCTCACACTCTCAGTCATTGTCCTCTCTGTGGCCTTAACTACTGTTTTGCCACCTCCAGAATGTCAGTGTGCCACTTGCTACCTCATGCTGCTCCCCGCCGTGACCTCCACTCCATTTATAATGCCACTCTGTGGCCTATTACTCGTTTTGCCACCATCCAGAATGTCATTGTGCCACAGTCTGACTCATGCTGCTGCCGCGTCACCAATCCACTCTCTGTCATTGTCCCACCTCTGGTGCCTACTCCTGTTTTTTGCCACCTCCAGAATGTCATGTGCCACTGTCTGACCTCATTCCTGCTGCCACCTGTCACCTCCACACTCTGTCATTGTGCCTCTCTGCACTTGGGCCTACTCCATTTTGCCACTTCCAGAATGTCCATTGTCCACTTTCTGACCTCCATGCTGCTCGCTGTGGCTGCTGCCGTGACTACACACTCTGTTCATTGTGCCACTGTCCTGACCTCATGCTGCAGCTGTGTCTGCTGCCGTGACCTACACACTGTGCATTGTAACCACTCTGTGGCCTACTCCTGTTTTTTTACACTCTAGAATGTTATTGTGCCACTGTATGACCTCATGCTGCCTGTGCTGCGCCGTCTCCTCCACACACTGTCACTGATGTTTCACCTGAGCTCCTCAGTCTTGTTTTTTTTCAGCTGTCGCTGCATGACTTTATCAGGCTACATTCCCGCCTGATTTTTTTGTTCAGTTTTGCCCTCTAAATGCCCAGGTAATTTATGTAAGCGATATTCTGTAGAGCAGCGGCACTCATCTGCTTGTCATAATATAACACAACATTGTATGAAAAGATCAAAGCCAAGCTCCCTCTGCATATTTTAACATGCACAACATTCTACAGCACCCTTCAGGCTCATGCAAGCTTGAAATAGCCGTTTTTAACGCGATTCGTGGCCGAATAATTCCGGGACAAGTAATTTTTGATCGGGAAATTCGTGACGTGACCGAACCGAATTTTTGAGAAATTCGCCCATCTCTAATTACAAGTCAAACAGAAGATAAAAACCTAACTGTTCTCAAAATAGTTACCTCAGTATCCCGTTTCCTCTGCAACATCCACATTAATCCAGGAAGCTGATCTAGAAAGAGGTGTCAAGAGAGGTCCCAGCAGCTTTAGAGCTACATTAGAAGTTCCTGTACCTGCTTGTAACATGGAAGAAGTACTTCTGTCACTAGTGATTTTCTTACCTTGACTAATAATATGGTGCATAGGAATGTTTGGAAAAACATTTCTGCTACTCAGGATATGTAAAAAATTTTTGAGGTTCTTAGTTCACTCCCTGAAGTGTCGTGGCCTGCACAGGCCCTAAGAGAGGTAACATTAGTGTAGGTTCCCACCAGTATTGAGGTCCCCTTGCTTATTGGGAGGTGGGCTTAAGCAGTTTTGATAAAAAAAATGTGAACTAAAAGTTTTTCGGATGTGCAGACCAAATATTGTTTCTAGACTGTTCATTTGGGGGATTGGCTGCCCCCTCTTTGGTTTTATGCACTCCGCCCAGCTGCACAGTTTTTTAAATCAATGCAGAGTACCTTGTAGCTGGAGCCTTCACTCCCTGAAGAGTGGTGGTCTGGACAAGCCCTAAGAGAGGTAACGATAGGGTAGGTTCCCACCTGTATTGATGTCCCTTTGCTGATTGGGAGTTCGGCTTAAGCAGTTTTGATCAAAAATGTGAACTAAAAACCTCAAACATTTTTCATATATCCTGAGTAGCAGAAATGCTTTTCCAAAAATTCCTATGTCCTTTTGATAGTTCCTTTAGTGTGCTGCTGATATTGGATTGTGTTTGTAATAATATGGTGCCACTGCAGAGTTAGGCTATGTCTACACAGCACGGTATTCTCGTCAGATTTTTGGTGGATTCAGTATTTAGAATCTGCCGAAAATCCACCAGTTCACAGTGCTGTGTAGACTACTATTTTTTGCGGTTGATTTTAAAATCTGCTGGATTGTGGCGGATTATATAACATGCTGCATACTCTGACGGATTGCTGTCGGATTCCTGTGCATTCAATATACGTGGCTGACAGCAAATCTCAAAAACCGACCGTGACTTTTAGCTCAAATGTGGTCCAGCAATGTTAAAATGCCTTTGGATTTTGGACAACATTTTAACATTGTTGTGTAGAAACAGCCATAAACGGAACCTGAACATAGTTTATGCCCCACTTCCTGAGGACAGCACAAGCCAGTGTCAGACATGCTGTTTCCTGCACTGTGTCCCTTATTCTGAAAGATGCAGTCATTTGAGCATTTAATGCTCAAATCTTATTCATGAGCAGGTGTTAGCCCCGCCCACCAAAGGTTAGCCCTGCCCACTGACAGTTCTTCACATGTTTCTACCTATTCAAAGTAAGAGGTTTATCAGTTGTGAGGTGGGCGGGGCTAGCCTTAGGTGGGTGAGGTATAAAAAAAAGGACTCTTTCAGGTGAAAACTGCAGATTTGAGCATTACATACCCTAAAACTACAGCATCTTACAGAATAAGGGACACAGCGCTGGAAACAGTATGTCTGTCTCTAGATTGTGCTGTCCTCTGCAAGGGAGGCATAAACTAGGTTACAGGTTCTCTTTAAGGAGTGAATCCAATTAAAGATAACATTTTAGTAAGAACACAAAAACACAGACTACAGTTGTGTTTGAATCATTTAACAAGAAGGTAAAAGGATAACTAAAGCAGCAATCTGATGTGAGTATCCTAACTTTGTCATTTGGGCAGCACTTAGCTCTTTCTGTGACTCCCTGAAATGCAAGCCTTCTCTACATTTAGGTGTATGAAGAATGTGGAAACCAGGAATTAAATTATGGGAGTCACAGCCCCTTTTCCACATAAATGAATGTTTCAGAAGGGTCTACACTTAATGGGGATTAACAGTTTATCTTTTGACTATGTCACCCCTTACTAAGATTGGAATACCCTTTTAAAGGGGATTTCAGGTCCAAGTAAGATCAGTTCACCCAGTAAAGTATAGACCAGGGTTTCTCATCTCAAGTCCTCAAGACCCACAAACAGGTCATGTTTTCAGGATCTCTCACAGAATGCACTGACAGTAATTATATCACCTGTGCAATACTGAGGAGATCCTGAAAACTTGACCTGTTGGTGGGTCTTGAGGACTGGAGTTAAGAAACACTGGTATAGACCCAAGATGTACTGAAAGGCCAGGACGGGCAGACACAAAAGCAAAATAGGAAAGGAATCCTGCCTCTGAAAGGTCCTTAAAGCAGTCGTCCCACCAATAACATTTATCACCATCCACAGTACAGATAATAAATTTATGATCAGCGGGAGTCCAGTTAATGACCATGGGAGTGATAGAGTATATGGTAGCAGTCTCGCAGATGGTAAATAGAGTGGCAATATGTATGGTGACCGCTGAACTAATCATATGGGGAATAGGCTATCCATATTCTCATGATCAACCGAGGTAAATATTATCAGTGGAACAACTTCTTTAGACTCTTATTTATTAGCACGTTAAATCCAACAGTATCTTCATTCCTTCTTTTAACAAGTTTTTATTGAAGTAAAAGTATAAAAGAGTACTGTATGTACAAATATCAAAAAAGATTACAGAGATAATGTCGTTATCATAAATCAGACAATACAAAATTTACAGTAAGATGGCAAATATATAAACAGTCTGCAAAATGTGGCAAAGTTAACCGCTGTCACGAGCGGTCCCGCAGCCCCCCAGCTTCAGGGACGAGTGGCGCCACGGCCTGTGTATCGGCCCGTGGGCACACTCGCTCCCTTGCACAGTCCAACTTACCTGATCACGCTCCTGCATCCTCGCACCTTCATGCCAATTGGTTATTGCCGGTCGCTGACCCAATATAAGGTAGTTCCTTCCGGAACGTCCCTGATGGATCTTTAGTGCCATTGACTACTGAGAAAGCGTTTCCTGAGTCTGTTCTGATTACCATGTACCGTACCTTCTGCCTCCAACCCTCGACCACGAAAAATTGCCGCCTGTCCTGACCTTATTGCCTGTCCCCGACTACGAGTCTGCCTGACGATTTTGTACCACGCTAAACCTCGGCTACCTGTCACGTCAGCAGTAGCGACCTGGTAGACTCCCGCCACAGTAAGTCTATCCCGCTTTGCGGCGGGCTCTGGTGAAAACCGGGACCTACTTAGATTCCGATCTCTGGCGCGGCTAACACCATCGCTTGCGGTGGTCGAGGAGATCCACTACTGCAAATCGTGACACCCGCTAATACAATAGATAATAAAAAGATAATAAAATAGAAAATAAAAATTTAGTAACTAAAAGGAAAATAAAATATAGAAAAAGATACCAAAGCCCAGTCTGGAATATGATGCTTAGAGTCCTTAGAATCCTTTTCTTCTCACAAGTGAGGGGTTGAGGGGATGGGAGGATCAGCCAATTTAAGTTCACATTTGCAATCTGAGAGGAACAGGAGTTTAGGATCCTTCCATAAATGAGCAATTGCTGTTCTGGCTGTGATTAGTATGTGAAATATAATGGTTCTGAAGGGATGAGGAATGTTAGATAAACCAGTATCTAAAACAACCAGTTCAGGCATTAGATAGAGACAGAAATCAGTGATCTGCAAGATCAGGTGGGAGATTTTTTCAAAAATTTCTTAATTAGGGGGCAACCCCACCAAACATGGAGCATAGTGCCGTGATGGCCACATCTTTTCCAACAAAGGTCTGTGTAAATTGTAAACAAATGAACAAGGCTAGAGCAATTCTTATCTTTTGCTTATGTACACAAGCTTCCCTAGGTTATCCACCACCTCTTTGCTCTCATTGCTCCAGCTGCCTTGTCCCTGCTGTGTGTTATCTCCAGCACAGAAGCTTGTTTATCTATGTTACTGACACAGTTTAACCCTTTCAAGCTTTGTAGCATTCTACCTTATTATTTAAATCCTTCTGTTAAGCAATGTCCTAGGCTTGGCTAGGAATAGCAGATTTGATATGTCAATGATATTCAACTGTTGTAGAACCACCTACCCCATGAACCAGAAGTGGGAGCCTAAAGCTTTCTTTGAAAAGCAGGCTCCGTGAAACAACATAGTTAAAAAACCTCTTTAAGTCGAAGTGAGATGCAAGTCAATAACTGCAAAGTGTGGATTGATTATAAGTGGTAATTAAAGGTGTTTTCCAAGACTTTTTAAAACCTGCCTATCACCTTCCAGTGTGCTTAAATAGAAAATTAACTCATACTTAGGTCTCCCATCATCACTGTTCTAGCACTGTGAGAGGTCGTCTTCCCTACGATCATATGTAGGGCCAGAGATTGGTTGCTGCATCATGTGATCCATGACCGTGAAGTCATCAGTAAGGACTAGAGTGGGGGGAGGGGGGAGGGGCAGAGAGCTGGATGGGGAGTGATAAGTATAGGTTATTTTTCTATTTTCCCGCAATGGGAGGAGGTAGGAAGGTTATTAAAAGTCTTGGAAAACCCATGGATATCATAGGAATACTGCAGTGTTTTTGGTACAGCCTGATTGTCTCACAAAGTCTTGATGCTGACACTCGCACTATTTTGTTCCCTGTGATGTAAGCAGCACTTGATGTGTCTTTGCAGCAGTTTATCTCCTATCCCTATGGCAGTGATCATGCATGCATGTTTAGCTGATAAAAGAAAGAATGCCTTTAGGGGATTCAGGCAAGATAGCTGCTGGCTATTGCTGGCCTGAGGTACCTTTTGCTTTTTATCAAGAAGACAGATTATTCAAATTAGTACTTTTTTGACGCATATACATTCAAGACGTACACTTCAGTTTCTCTGGTCTACTACTGAACATTTTTTTATGCAAATATTGTTATGCTAAATTTTATACATGTCTTCTGGCAAACATATGACATCTCACTAAAGCTAAACCTCTTTTTCATGACCCAGGATATAGTGGTTTTCCTGGACTGAGACAGTGCCAAGAAAAATACAAAAAAGTCTGCAAATGTCCCCTTGTTGTAATAAAGATGTTTCAGTGAATCGAGGTAGATGTCTTTATAATAGATACCATACAAGGATCATTCTTCAGTGTTCTAAAACAATCTGCTTCTCAAGGTCATGAAAAAAAAGCTTATAAAGTACACCAACCTGATGACTGTTGAAAGCATCCTTAAAGGGTTGTCTCACTACATTGATGCCTCTTACCTCAGTCCTGTTTTGTTAGTTTCATTTTGAATTAAGGGGCATGTTTACTGGCTTCTACTAGGCTGCAGTAAAAGCCAGGTCTGAAGCTATAGCAAACAGTTCTGGCAGCCTATCAGGAGAGATCAAACAGGTCTGTAGCTATAGCGACCTGAGGAGCTGATACAGCCCATACTAGAGGGGATATCTAGGAATATGTAGGAAACTAATAATGGACACGTATTACAAAGTCACTTGTTTTTGCAAGATCTTTAACATAAAAAGCAATCCTTGTAGTGAGACAACCCCTTTAAGTAAATGAATATTCAAAGAGGACCTTTGACATATCTTGACACGTCTGTGTTAGTAAGTACTTGCACTGGGCAGTTTGTAGGCTAAATCACTCTCAGCATAGGGAGAAACAATTCCCTCCACTTTACCTCCCATGATCGGTTTAGGGTATGTTCACATATCAAATTTTACTGTCATTGAAAATATGATGTGGAATCAGCATCCAAAATCTGCACCTTTCTTTGCGAATTTTAGATCTGGATTGTATAAATGTATACATTTTGTCTTAGACAATAACAGTGCTTAAATTGGGCACCATATACATTTATGTCAGACATAGACTGCTGCTCTGGTCTCCTCCTCACATATAGACTGCTGCTCTGGCCCCTCCTCTGTCACATATAGACTGCTAAAAAAAACACCGATAACCAAGCCAAAACCTAAAAATAAATATACTTTATTGAAACAAAAAACAATATACAATAAATAGAAAAATGTCAATATGGATATTACCTCCCTAAGACTGCATCACCAGCATCATATGAAATAGATCAAACCAGTAAAATGCTCATGGTATACACACATCATATCTATAGTAGAAACATAAAGTGCACTAAACATATAAATACTGAAAAATTATGTAGAATAAAAGTAGAGATACAGACCAAGGAGAGGCACTGAAACCCCTTTTTTAACACGCGTTTCACCGCCCGGCTTCGTCAGGGAGTGAGCAAGTAATGTCTTTCCATACTATTTAAACAAGACCCAACCAATCACACAAAACACTCACAGCTGTTGAGGTGATTGCACTCTCCATGTCCAATACCAGTACGACCTGCCATCCAATCGGAGCCATGCAGCGCAGGAAAGACCCACCGCGACGCCTGCGGCGTATCCCCTGCACTGAAGTGGACACCGATAACCGGAAGTACCCACTGAGCATGCGCCGGCATGGCGTTACTACACAGCGCACGCTCAGTGGGAAAGAACTTCAACAAAATGGCGGCCCCCATAAGAGAAGACATAAAGCGCAATCACACAAAACATGGAAGCCGAACATCAAGATAAGGGAAAAAAAGAGGAGGACAAACAGAGGGAGAATATACAGTAGATAGAGAGAGTAACATGAAGAATAGAAAACACCAAACCCCATAATTACATAACTAACTATACCTAAATATATGTTATAAAATAAATATCATGCGTGACATCCCAATATGTGAATTAATACATTAATTAACCAATATATTAATAAATCAATATATTAATATGTAAACTAATATATTAAATATGTGATACATAAATATAAAAAATATGAATATAAAATAGAATAAATCATATTTATATTATATATATATATATATATATATATATATATACAGTGTACATATCTAAAATCCATACACCAATACTGATCTATACAAAGTGCAAATGCAATCAATATACGACATGAAAAAACAACGTCATGATAAAGTGCAAAACATGTGCTAGAAAAAAAAAAAGGGGTATTTTCAATAAATCTCCAATAAGTCTCTAATATCAAATATCCTTTTTCTTCTTCCTCTTCAAATTCATTCTTTCTCTACTCCTCTTCACCATATAAGTATCTTAAAATCCTTTTCTTGGTACTCCAACAATTCAACTCCTCCAATATAGAAATATATCATCCTTCACCTCAGACTTCCATACATATAGACTGCTGCTGTAACCCCTTTCTGTCACATATAGACCGCTGCTGTGACTTCACCCCCTGTCACATATAGCCTGCTCTGCTCCCCTCACTGAACTACATGTTCCCCCATCATGCTACCTGTTGCTACAGTCTGGGCTCCTCCTTCTCTGTGGTGTTTGACCTTTAGGACTTCTGATGACATCACAGTCACATGTCAAAGGTCATGTAGGTCTGCTTATACCCACTGCAGGTTTATCTAAACTTGTTGTGTAACAGGGTTGTTTCTTGGGATAGGAGAATATGGTAACGACCTGTGGTGCCCCTCAATACACCTAGTCCAGCAAGAAATAGCCCTGTACTTGTGTTCTCCATAAAATATCAATTCTTTTAGGACTCTTGGTTGTGCTGTACCTCTGTTATTTCTTCTAGATATGTTTTATAAGATCAGTCAAGTGGGTGTTACCATTCTAGTTTTCAAAGGATTGTGTCCCTCAGCACATAAACTCTGTCAGGTCTGATTGGACAATGTTAGATTGTGATGGAAACGACCCTTATTGGTAACACCCAGTTGACAGATTCAGTACTAAATATTTAGAATAAATAATAGAGGAATAGCACAACACAGGGTTATAAGAGAAGATACTCCAGAATTGTTATTTTACGATGAACAAGGGTATTTTCTAAAACAGAGGTGTCAGGAGAGGTGAGACCCATTTATATAACATCACCTGGAAATCAAAAACTGTAAAGGGGTGTTATCGTTTCTTCAAATCGGCCTCGGAGAATAAGGACAGTGAAAACAAGGCAACATTGCAATTGGATGTCATTAGCACGCTGCCTTGTTCTCACACGTGTCCCTTATCTCTGGATTTTTAATTACACTGATATCCAGTGTGGGTCTAATCCCTCCTGATCCCTCCTCCTTGCAATTCACTAGCTGAGAGCTCATTTACACTGTACAGCCCTTGGGTCGATTCACGGAGCTGTGTCTCTGACTCAGAGTTAGGGGCCGTAGCATTTTCTGTTTCCACACCTAGCAGAAACAGACTGCAGCAGATTGTACAATGAGAAAACATGACTGTTTTGACCCTGTGCCTAACTCTCCTGCATACACGCAGATCTGTGCCGTTCTTAGAAAGCTGTAATACATCTCCAGCTGTGAGAGATCAGTGCTCAGATTAGATTGAATGCAGCCTGTTGGTATGTATACAGCCTTATAAAATAAGACTGATAGGGAGAGACACAGTGATATGTGGACTCAGAGGGGGGGGGGGGGAGTCTCAGGCCAGCAGTGAAGGGGGGATGATGTCATCCAGCTGGGAGGGGAAGAAACGCCCCTGCATTCACAGAGTTGAGAAGCTCAGAGCAGTGTGAATGAGCCGAAGTAAGGAAGCGATACATCCCCTTTAAGTTGTCCTTTTAAATCAGAATAGTAGAAATGAATTTTTAGCTTTTGCTTTATTTACATTAATTTTTCCCACAATTGTTGTCACACCATTTACCTAATAGTAAAATATAGAGCGCTTAGAAGTGAAAATTAGAAGGCCTTTAACAACTGAAGCTAGCGATAAACATATCTGTTTTGGCAAATCTGGACAATTTCAGTGATGTCCACCAACAATATAATAAAGCCTAAGGAGCTTGCTTTGCTGATAGCCACTTGACATCTGCCATTTAGAAAACCATGGATCCAGATGGTTGGATTCTAAATTGTCCAACCTGCTGTTTTTCAGGGACATAAGTGACAGCTGAAGTGTTGGACAGTTGCTTATCTCAGTCTGATCTTGCAATTGATCTGACCTAATAGCTGCTGGGCAACAGCTATTGAATTTCTATGATCAACATTATTAGCCACAATCTGTATTAAGATAAAGCATTTTTTTATAAGTTCCTTGACAAAAAAAAACAACAACAAATATGACTAGTAATTATGGTTTAAAGGGGTTTTGCCACGATGTAATGTTGACGTGGGATCCTCCAAAATAGGTATTTAATCACTTTTCTAAATATATATGATTACAAAAATTGCAGTCTGAGAGAGCCTTACCTGCCCTTAGTTACTTAAAAGCTTCTATTAGATACGACTTGACAAGAGCTGCTGGCCGGACTTGCGCAGAGAACACTTCTTATCTGATGAAAGGAAGCTGAAGAATCTTTCAAGGCACCGGGTAGAAATATGTTGTGTTTTGTATACAGAATCCACTAGTTGTAGTGTGATTATCTGAATAGATCCCTGCTTTATCTGATGACAGGGAACATTAAGAAGCTTTCAAGAGGCTGTGGAGAAAGCTGTTGTCATTTATATACAGAATCCACTAGTTGTAGTTTGATTATTTGAGTGAACATTTCACACGATCCCTTATGCATGGCTCTGTGCTCTGGCTGTGTCTCTAGCTCTCTTAGCTCAGCATGGCTTTGTTTACATTTGCTTATTAGCAGATAAGGCACCTCCTGGCAAAACCCCTTTAACACCTTATTTATATGGTGTTCACATATTCTATTGCATTGAGAAACAATATATTCTTTATTCCACCGTCCCCGCCTAAGAGGAGCTTACAATCTGCACTTAGGTTGTACAATTGGTAATGATATGATATTTTTTTTTACAGGCATGGAGGTTTTAGCTGGAAATAAATGTGGGAACACATAATTCCTCAGCAGTCTGTTAAGAACAATTGAATAATAATTTAAGGCAGAAGAAGCTGAAAGCTATCCTGTAACACAACATGGGTTTAATTGACTTAGTGCTCCAGGTTTCCAAAGGTTGTAGATTTCCTCTCAATGACCTTTATTGTTTCCATTCCAAGTCTTACCCTGAAGGCTTCTATAATTTGATAGACAAAGTGATGACACTCAAACCAAAATAGGATGTATTCTAATGACCCAATATTTCTGACACTAATGACTCTCCCTGCTCAGCCTAAATAAACTTTGCTTAAACTCTTACACACATTTGGAACTCAAAAAAGGAGTAGGGGAATAATTAGACATTTCTAAATGTCCAGTGAATAGAAGGGAAGGGCTTTGGCTTGCTGTAATTAACGATAAGGCTGTGTGATTTCCTCTTCCTTTCCTATGTAAAGTGGTCAGTGGACGTCAGGAGAAGTGGAAAGGAAGTGCAAATACAATTACTATACAATAATGGGCTCCATTCAGTTCATGGCTGACAAAAGTGTTACAAGCAAGAACATCATAATTGAGGTTTTGCCATCTACATGATTAAGAATAAGACTTAGTTACAAAAGAGTCAACTGCCCACAAAACTTCCCAGTTCAACACCATGCCATTTTCCCCCATTGATCATTAAGTACATTTTTATTTCATACAGGTAGGCTAGTATAACACTTCCCAATGTTCAGTTATTTAATTTTTTGGGGGGAGGGGCTTTATTGTTATGTATTTTATATATTATTTTGTTTTCTAATATTTAGAAAAAAAGAGTAAAAATACATTTTAATGCATTTTGTTGCTGATTTCTCTATAATTGGGGCTAAAATATTAACCCACATTAAGGAGTAATACAGCCCCAGCACTCACGGCAAAGCTGATAAGGGTCTGCTAACACTTAGCAGCTAGCAATCACATGTTTGTCGGGACAGTAGCAGGAAGTCTCATGGCTGCCCGCTTATCTGAGTACACTGCTATCATTGAACACCTTACATACAGAGATTGGGAAGGCAGTGGCTTACTCCTGCAGCTGCACAGACTGTGCAAAGACATTCAGAAAAGTCCTTGTAGAGTAATATACGCACTGGCTGGGTGCTTTAAGATGTTTCGCAGTCCACAGGAGGCAGCTCTATGTTTTTTTAGTGCATGCATGCTGGTACTTATGTAGATGACTTATTCTTTATTTTTTCCATTTCTTCTACCACTTGATTTTTTTATTTCAAAATCCTAAGAAGAAAGTATCTTGATACCAAAGAAGTTTAGATTTGGCTGTGTGAAAAATGTGAATTTGAAAAAGGAAATGTGTCTTACCTTGAATGCACTGTTTATCAGATCTTTCAAGGTCCCAAGAGACTCCAGCTGTCCAAAGTACTTAATCTTAGTGCTAAATCAAGCCTAATCACTTGCTTGTAGCATTGGCAATCAGCAACCTCTCCACTTTCTGGTAACTGGCAGTAAGACAGGAACAAGGAAGGGCTAGCCACTTATGAAGGACCTAACTTCCTATCTTGAACAGTAAGGTTGTTTTAAAGGTTTTTTTTTTGTCACAGTGACAAAGTAGATGATGAAGTGTCTGATCAATGGGGGCTCAACCTATAGGGCACTCATTGATTACAAAACTGGGCTCCTGAGTGCCCCTGATTGAAACGAGTGGCAGATCAATTTGCACATTGCCACTCCACGGGAACTGGTAAACTGCCGGGGACCTCTGTAGATAACCAAGTCCAGCACTTGGCTGTTTTCGGCGGTTCTTACATACAGTTTGAACGTAACTGCAGTGTGCATACTGGGCTACCACTCAATTTAAGCACTGTAATTGGTTGATTTCAATGGCTGATAAATTTTACTTTATATTGCTTATATAGCACCAACATATTTCCTAGTGTTTTATGAAAATTGTCACCACTCACATGTGTCCCTTGTCCCAAAGGAGCTCACAATCTAATTTTCTATTTTAGACACGGATGTCAGGGCCAATCTCATAGGACCCCAATTTAGTTTTGGGAATATTGGAGAAGACCAGAATGCTTAGTGGAAACCCAAGCAAACTCAGGGAAGACAAATGCAGATGTTACTCTTGATCGGAAGTGATCCTCGTGCTGCAGGAAAATGGTGCTAACCACCATGTTGCATTTTCATTGAAATCCCTACTTATAATACTAAAAATGCCAATTAATTAGTATGTATTAAGATCGGAATGCAACAAACTGTGGAAAACAGTCATAACTTACTTATACAGTGGATACTAGTGGATGTTCAGAGTAGTTTGGAAACGAAGGTGAACTTGATACATAGATTAAGCCATTTATAACTCCTTATGAACACTACTTTTAAGGTCATTATCTTCTTTCACCAAAATGTATACATTATACAAATTAAATAAGGCCACTTTTTACTCTTGTGTTTTAATCCAAAACCTCATATGCCAGTAATTGTGATCTCTTTGTAGAATGAACGTAATCAGATATGCCAGATTCTAACAGAGCTGTTCTCAGGTTTTCTCCTTCGATTCTCTTCTTTCAGATGTCCAGATCTAGGAGAAAATCACATTTTCTGCTGGAGTTTTTTTGTGTTGTAATTAATAATGAAGAGCGGGAAGCCTACTGTGGAAGCACAAAAGGATATTGTGGCCTTCAGAGAGAGTGCCCTGTCATTGATGCCGCTGTCGCTATAAAATCTTACTTCCACTTAGGGAAGAGTATTGTAGCTACAGATCTGGAAGCGACCAGACATTTAACACTTCCTCTGCCAGAAATCTCAAACTGATTTAAGCACGATGGTCATTTTTCTTTATTACTGGTAATGGGGCTAGTATACAAATGATAGGTAGCTTTCCTATAGGACATAAATATAGACCTAATTAGAGTATAATGTGGATAAAAACGGCATCTAGTAGAAGAACATCTGTTTTGGCCCCAGCATTTGTCTAATATAAGTTACGGGAACAGAAAGGGCAATCTGTCATAAAGGCCGGGATCGTTAAACATATTTTTGTTTTCCTACAAAGTTAAAGATGGGAGTGCCCTTTAAATATTATTTCGGGGACTTAGGCCAAAACTCAAGACAAGACCCCTATTGAGTATTTTAAAAAAATACACCGTACCACTGGCTACACCAAGACCGAAGACCAAGAGGAAATAAGTGGCCCAAAAATAGGTGTGGGGAAAAGGGTTTTGGGTTTCTGGAGAACTGGGACGACTTCTTTCTTGGCTACAAATCATCAAGGGAGGGCGCACCTAAATAAAGGGTTTGCACTGTACAAAATGGGACAAAGGGGCCGGGAAATTGGAGAAATATTTAAACTAGGCACTGGGGGAGAGGACAACTACACATATAGCATGCAAGATAGTGAAGATAGAGAGCTGGGAACTAGTTATAAATCAGGGGGTTGAGTAGTAACAGTTAATAAGGAGAGGGTTAAAAAGAAATGGAAACCAAGAAGGAAGGCACTTTTGGAGTAAATGACTTACAGACCTGACAGAGTGTCAGAGGTTTAGGTTGAGGGGCACCTAGGCAATATTGACCACAATATAATACATTTCCATTTATCTTTCAATAGAGTTTTTGTCAAGGAGCTACAAAGACATTGAATTTCAGGGATGCAAATTTGAATCTGCTTAAAGAGGCCCTATACTGCATTGACTGGGAGAAGGTCTTTAAAAATAACAGAAGTGATCTCCAATAAATTGGACATTTGTAAAAACATTTTAACGACCATGTCAAGGCTGAAGGCATACCAAGGGAAAAAAATGAAAAAACAGGAAAAAAAAAAAAAATTTAAATGAAAAGTAAATAAAAAAAAAAAAAATTCTACTTAAATTTGATGGGCAAGAAGACACAAAAAAGTTGAGGAAAAAAAAAAAAACTATGTAAAGAAATGATAAAGACAGCAAAGATGGAGACAGGAATTGCCAAAGAGAGAAAAACAAACCCCAAAATATTTTTAACTAAACTAAAAAATAGTAAAATATTAGAACAAAAAATTTTGGGCCCTTTGAAAAGTATGAGGGAGGTTTATTCTCCCACAGATAACTTAGAGAAATCCCGAGAGGTTGTGAGAGGATTCTCATATAACTAATGGTAGACATGAACTCGCGACAATAAGTTCCAGCGTGTACCTTGCATGTAGAGAAATGCAATGGATTGTTTAAGGGACAGTTTTAAGGGATTTACCTTAAGAACTGTATGCCATGCGGCCCAAAACACAATGCACATCACAGGAAGACGTAAGTCTGCTTGCAGCCAAGCGATACAGAGAAGAAAACAGGACGTGATGTAAGGAGAGGGAGGAAAGAGAAAAAAAAACTTGGAAAATTTAATTTAAAAAGGCACTTGAATATAAAAACAATGAACCCTTTAGCCACGGGTGCAGCATTACATAGTATAAAAAACAAACATGCACAGTACAAAAATATGAAGTTTGTACAGCATACTCCCCGTCTGAAACCCTTTGGGATTTCAAACACAAAAACCCAACATAATGAAATCATGCTGTTTAAAATGATCTTCGAACCTAAAAGAAAAATTTAAATAAAAAACAACAATAACTGTAAAACAATGATCAGAACATTTCAAGGGTAATAACCCTAGCGATGTCAGGAAAACCGTGAGAGAAATTGATCAATGTCTTAAAAGCCTTGTGCGTGACTACGGGTTTCAAGTTGACAAAAGGCGGGTTTTTGGAAGCCTTTTGTTATAAGACATTTCATTAGTATGAAAGGCACCTGCGCACTTACGATCACAAACATCTCATTTAGTGAATTTTCTTCTGCAGAGAGGGTTTTTGGACACACGTGCCAACCACACAATCGTAATACATCTTTTGCGGAAAGCACTGCGCATGTGACAAACCCTTTGCGATGGTGCTACAGCTTTAGCCATCGGAAAACGTAAAAGCGTGACAATTCAAGCCAACCTCCTTTCAACTGGGATGGGGGTACTCACTTCAGGAATCTCGGGATCGTTGTCAGGGTCCGGGAGACGAAGTCCCCTTCATCAATTTTCCTTACCTCTTCAGCAAAACTCGCCTTTCACCAAGAGATTTGGAAAAGGGCACCAACAGACACGCTGGTGGCACAGTCTCGGGGTTGAGTAGATGGAACAAAGTGCCACTGCTTAGGGTTAGGGGTTTTTTCCCCAATCCTTTCGAGGTTTTCGAAAAAGACATAGAAGCGTTTAGTTTGGTTGTTTATGAAACCCAGGAAACCTTGCGTCAGTGTAAACTGAATGTCAACCACATAATTAAGCCACGCTGAAAAAATCGCGATCTCTACAGCAATACACGCCAAAAAAGTTCAAGTTTGGGATGTTCCTGTTGGGAGCAGTTTAGCCTTTCCAAACAGGAATCCCACATGAACTTTACTGCAATTGTCAATTACCGAGGTGGGCAGAGGCAGCGATAGCCTCAGTTGATGCATTAAATATTGACTTCCCTTCCGGGCTTGGGGAAAGAATGCTGAATTAACAACGAGGTATGTAATCTTGTCCAAGGGCGTGCGGGGTTTCTTTCCAGGACTCCCACTTTCTGCTGCTTTAAAGGGGGCAGTGGAGCATCCCAGCCTAAATATTTTTCGGGAAAGCGTCTTATAGGAATTTGCCCTGTACATCAAAGGTCTACAAAGCCCAGTGGATCATATAGCTTTTCCCATGAGAGGACTCCACGTTTATGAAGGGTTTGTTTTAAACAATTAATCTGGAACCAAGAGAATCATTCAAAAAGTCCCCACTCAAACCCAACTTCTCTGCACTGGGGCGTCTATCCCAAGGTTAAAGTCCTGAATTCTGGGGCACAGTCGCTGGGCTGAAAGGCTTTCATACAGCAGTACTTTTTGGGGAAATTTTTGTGTAATCGCGACAACTTTAGACGCATACCTTGGCCTTTTAGCGGGTCTATGGCTTCTTTCCTGTTGGAAAGGTTTTTATGCGCGCCACTAGAAGTCTCTTCAACAAAGTGACGAGCATCTTCCCAAACTCTGACTCGCCATCAGCACAGCCCTTTTGCGGGCCATAATACGACAGCGGTAAAGGGACTGTTACCAAACAGTGCACCTTCACGTATTCGATCTTTCCTTTTAGTGTCTTGTCCCTGTCCCACAAAAAACCTAGGTAATTCGGTGGTCTTCTCGTACATAAACAAGGGAACATTTGCTCAATGTCACGGAATGCACTTCTCCTTTTCCTAAATCTCATAAGCACTCCTACCAACTGTTTCAGGTTCGGGCCTTGGGAAGCGTTTCCAGGGATACGCCAGATGCTTTGCACGGACAAACCCACCCTGACTGTTGGGTTTTCGTGGAGATACACCCAAAGGAAGGAAGATACCCATTCTTCATGCCCCCTTAAAAAGGGTGGAGCTGCTCGCGTTTCCTTGAAAATATCTTTTCCCATAAAGGGCCACATAGTGTCTTTCATCCGGGCTTGTTTCTTAGTGTACGTTGCAAGGAATAACTGGAAAATGTTTTGTTCCCGGGTTGTTAGAAGCCGGGCTCTTCACCCAAAAGGGTAAGGGTGAAACCCCAAGGGTTTAGATTGATCCTTGAAGCATTCTCTGCCATTTTTTTGATAAACTTTTTATCTTCTAGACAAAGGCTACTCTTTGTCGTCCTTTTTGTGTGAAACACCGCTCCCCAAGTTATCAAAGGGCGAGGAATGAGTCTTTGCCTTATGAAATTAAAAAAATCTCCTTTTTCCTCGTAATGATAGGGCATGTTGAAGTGGGGTTTCGACCCCTTGTTGAGCACAAAGGGTTTTAAAGGGGTTCACTTGAATGGTTTTAAGGGTTTCCCATCCAAACACACATTGCCAATAATTACCCCCAGGGGCAAGTCTTTTGGGGTATTGGGGATCTCGGGCCATTGCTTGTTTTTACGACCCTTTTGGACCTCAGAATTCTCTTTCCAGCAAAAGAAGGAAGTCGCGTTCATGTCCATAGGAGGGGAATTTTTTTTCCGGTGTCTCAAGTGGGGGTGATGATAAGCACTTCAGGAGGTACGGGCAAATTCAAATTTAAAGTGGGAGGGGTATTTGGGTATTCCTGTAATTGGTGAAAGATATCCATGGCCTTCGCCGAGGGGCTCTATGCACCGGGGCAAGTGTTAAGATGTAGGATTGCTTTCTCCCTTTTTAACCCAAACTCAAAGAACTTTGGCTTTCTAGAACCCCGTTGCTTTTTTCGCCCCTTTTGGCAACATCCTTTGGGCCTTTTCGATTGCCCTTCTGATAGACACTCACAACACACCTTGGGACACACTTGGGGCCATCCTCTTTGTGACTCTTCCAGCAAGGGGGAACAGTAGAATAGCTGAAACTGAGCTGATGGGTCCCCCCAGCGTTTGACGGTTTTTTGAAGTTTCTTAGGGTTTTTTTGGTTTTTGGGAGAAAAGGGAGGTGCATACTGCAACATGTTTGCACTACGCATTCAACATTGTGACAGCCCTTACAGTCTTTTTTCAAAATGGTTTTTAAGAAGCACAACACTTGAACACACTCCTATTCCTTAAGCGGCTCTGCTTTTTTCAAAGTTTTGCCCCAACCCCCGACATTTCCCTTTAGTGGATGGGGCTTTTTTGGGAAAACACAAGTTAGGGCTTTGTCTTTATGGACAGGAGCGTCCTTCAGTGGTCAGGATCGGTGAATGGGACGTCTGTCTTTCCCAACAGATACGTTCCCCTCAATCCTACTTTTTTTGTTTGGTTTTTAAACCTTGAACATATGAAAGCGGTAAGCAACGTGAAATCAAAAATGGGATCGTTTTTTCTTCCAGCTTGGCACTGATGAATCGGAAAAAAAAGGGGAAAGGGGGGAAAGGGCACGTTGTTTCCTTTTTTACTGGGGGCCCATGTCGCCCATTTTTCTTGCATGCCATATGGTAATTTTTACCACCGGGTTTAAAACCGTGACGTATCAAGGTAACTCATCCAAAAAAGACGTGATCCATTTAACCACTCTTCTCCTTAGAGGGGCGCCCAGGTCTTTAACTTGCGGTTGTCCCCTTTTTGGGATCTTTGGGGGAAAGGGATAATCCTTAAAAAAGGACTTTTCTATAGCTTCTGAACTCCTTAGTCTGTTCAAGTCTTTCCCTGCACGGCAAAACCTTCTTCGAGTGACCCCATGAACTGCCTCAATGCTTTACTCTTCCGCAAACTGGGGGTAACCAGTTAACAAGCAAGTCAACTCTTTCCCTTGGGATGAGGTTAAGATCATTGATTACTGCTTAAAGGGATTTTTAGGCTCTAAATTTTTTAGCAGGTCATCGAACTTTGAGAGACTAATGTTTATCACCCCTCGATATATATCTAGCAAAGTCCGACATGTCGATCTCCCCCTCGGTTTACCAATTACCTTGTGATATGCCTGGGGCGGAAAAAATTCTCGGGGAATGGGGGGGAATTAAACAGATGAAATGGAAAGCATAGGATTAAGCTGCGGTTTAGTCTCTGAGGGTCGCTTGGGATGCTGGAATTTCCTTTTTTCTGGGGAGGAGATCCCTGATCTTCTCAGGGGCAGCAGTGTGGTAGGTTTAAGTGGGTTTTTTGCAAAAAACAACATGGGGCAGGAGGGGATTTGTTTACACGTATTGGCGTGCGGTCACTGGGGCTTCCACTTTTGCAAGGATGGGCATCTAGGTTTGTGTCTTGGCCCAATGCTTGTTCGAAAAACCTTTTGCTTGGCTAAGCGGGCTTTCCCCCTTTTTCCATTTTAAAATTTTTGTTGGGGCCCTGTTCTTCTTGTCTTTAGCCCTTTCTGCCCTGCCTCTGCTTTTCTTTTTAGCCATTTCTGCTTCTTTCTTGGGAAAGGAACTTCTGAAGCTAGCTTCTTCTGCGTCAGCACGATTTCTATCACTTTTCAGCAAATTTTTCCTTCTGGGGCGGGAAGTTCTTTAAGAAAGACAGCGACTTTGGTTAGGCAGCTGATGGAACCTATTCTTGCGGAAGCATGCGAGTTCTGCCCTTTTCTTTTGGGACCCTTTCACTATCATCTTTTTGTTTGGGGTAAAATTTCTCTCTCACTAGTTCTCTGCGGCATCATCAAAACATGTTACCAGGAATGTAATACTTACAGACAGCCCCTGTGCGTTCATAGCGGCCTAAGCGATTCACTGTTGTGTTAAGTTGCGCTCACTGCATAGCGTGAGATGGCTCTATATAGTGTTCAGTTCTTTTCCATAAACATCAAAATTATCAGGGTCTTCTTAGTTATTTCAAAGTTTTTCCTAATCTTTTGCGTGGGGTTTTCTGACAGTTTGATCGTGCAATTTGTTTTTCCAGAAAAAGACTCGTTTCCTGCTGTCGAGTCTTTGGGGCCACGATGCATTCTGCTAGATGCAGCGACAGAGGACCTTCCAGACCTTTTGTGGACATGTTAATCCCCTTTTAGTGGGACGACCTTTAAGATGGAGCTGCAGCTGTGCACCTGGTTAGGGTGCTTGGGGCGCTAAGATGGAGGACAGCTCTGTGCTTGCTTGCAGACTGTGGGGTCTTCAGGAACTGCAGATTTTACGGTTTTGACTATTCTGCCACAGATATACGTTAAGAAACCCTGAAGTTTTGGGGAGGATTCTAGTATAAACTAATGGTAGACATGAACTCGCTGACAATAAGTTCAGTGTGTAGCCATTTTCATTTAAAAAATGCAATGGATTCTTAAGGTACATTTAATGGGTTACCTTGAAGAACGTAGCCATCTCAAAAAACAATCAAAATCAAAAAGTGAAGATCAGTAAGTCTGCTTGCACCAAACTGGATGACAGAGAAGAAAACAGACTGATGTAAGAAGAGGGGGGAGAAAGGAAAACAATGTACTATGGAAAATTAATTAAAAAGCAGGCACGTGAATAAAAAAACAAAGAACCCTTTAGCCACGGGTGGACATACATAGTTTAAAAAACAAACATTGCACAAACATAAATAAGAAGCGGACAGCATAAGGCTGTACAGGGGGATGAGGAAAAAAAAAACCAAAAAAAATTTTTTTTCTCAACCGCATGTACTGAGGAAAATGACCTTCCTGTTGATGGACAGAGAGATAAGGTAAACTCCACCTTAAATGTTTCATGTTTCAGGAAGAAGTGCAGCTCTGCATTAAGAAGATTAAAATAGACAAATAACCAGGTCCTGATGGTATATACCCCCATTTATTAAGTAAGGTGATATTTTTTGTATTTATGGACTATATAGTGACAGGGTGAGTTCCAAAGGTTCGGTGTATAACAAATCTGCCAATATTCAAAAAGGGGTCAAAAAGGGATTCTGGAAACTATAGGCCGGTAAATTTAACCTGTTTGAAGGTTTTCTAAGAGATGCTATACTGGAGTATCTCACGAAAAAAACAATAACTCCATTCCACATGGGTTTATGAAAAGGGTCGGTCCCGTCAATCTAAATTTCATCACTTTTTTATGAGGAATTTTTTCCAGACTGGATCGGGGTGAGGCACTGGATGTCTAGATTTTTCTAAAGCATTTGCTCCTGTGGGACATAAAACATTGGGAAGTAAAATGAGAATGCTTGGACTGGGGGAAAATATTTGCAAGTGGGTAAGTAAATGGCTCACTGATAGAAAACAAAGGGTGGTGATTAGTGGTACACACTTGGACTGGATTCTTTTACTAGTTAAAAGGGGGTCAGTTTTGGGGGCCCGAATCCTTTACATATTAATTTGCCCTTTACGCATGATTGAACAGTAAAATTTTCAATCTTGCAATGAACTAATTTGTTAAAGCAATCAATGCAATAGAGAATAATGTTCTGTTTCCCCCAGCAGATTTTTTCACCCTTGTGCATATAGCCCTATACAGCCACATACTAAAAACAAGACGAAACCCTTTGCAGACCCCTTAAAAAGGAATTAGTACATCAAATCGGATGGGATTTCACGACTGGGACAAAAAAACCCCTGGCCTCAATCCAAACCCCTCCACTTACAATTTTCCACCAAAATCACAAAAAAAAATAAATCATGAAAGCACCCAATTTCTCTTTGAACTCATTATTATACTCCATTAAATATGTAATTCGAGCAACAAAAGGAGAAAAAATTAAAAATACTTAATCACACCCTGAAATTATTATATTAAACACTTACCCATGCATTTAAAAGCACACGTACCTCCGGGAATTAAATTTTCCCTTCCTTCCACCCCCAGAGGCCCCTGATGTTTCCCCACACATTTCTTTACAAAATTTTTAAAAATTTTTGATTCCTTATCTATTTTCAGTTATAAGGCCAACAACCACCCCCCTCATGCATGGAAGGCATGTGAGTGGTTTTCTTATCGGTATTGTTATATTTCTGCAGTCTCCCCATGTATTATATTGTAGCTTTTTGCATACTGGTGTGAACTGGTACCTAGTTAAGGTGCAGTTTTATCATTCAGCTGCCCCCTATTGATGGTTGGGAGCTTCTGCCATTAATTTCTACACCTGTTATCTTTCCCTGAGCACAGGGTATTTTCCTCCTACAGTCTATAGTCCAGTTATTGAGCTGTAAATATGACCTTTCGGTTTTGTTTTTCAGAATTCATCACACAAACATTTTAGAATCCTCACTTTTTCCCGCCAAAAATTCTATCACCTACTGGGGGGTTTAATAACTCTTTCAATGGGGGTTTAAAACAGAAAAGCATGGGGACACCCCCTCCCCACAGAACTGCTTTTCTATGTTTGAAGATCCAGGTGCCCGGTGGGGGGTGGGAGTCACTCATCGTTTTTTTAAGACCCCCATTAAAATGGTTTTAAAAGACCCCCCCAGTAGGTAATAAGGCCTCCTCATAGGGAGAGATAGGTTGATGTTCCCCCGTTGGTATGTAGATAATGGGGCCCCATCGTAGATAGGTAATGGGCTTTTCCCGTTTTAGATAGGTAGGTAATAGAGCCCCCGTATATTGATAGGTAGGTAAAAGGGCCCCCATTACAGATTAATAGGCCCCCCATATATAGAAGGGAGGGAATATGGCCCCCCCTATGCAGCCCGTAATATGGCCCCCAGTATATAGATAGGGAGGGAATATGGCCCCCCAGTATAGCTGGGAGGTAAAGGGGCCCCCAGACACAATAGTAGGTAAAATGGCCCCCAGTAAGCTAGACAGGTAATATGGCCCCCCGTAAAATGATAGGCAGTAATAGGCCCCCCGAAAAAAAGAATAGGTAAATGGGCCCCCAGTAAGTGGAAATATGGTCCCCCCTACAGCAGCAGGTAAAATGGCCCCTAGATAGCAGGCAGGTAATATGGCCCCCAAAATAGCTAAGGCAGGGGAAAATGGCCCCAGTAATAAGCATAATATGGGCCCTCAGTATAGCAAGCAGGGAATGTGGCCCCCAATTAGGCAGGTAAAAGGGCCCCCCAAAAAGATTAAAAGGGAGGTAATCTGGGCCACAATATATAGATAGGTAGGTAATAGGGCCCACAGTAGGTATAGGTAGGTAATAGGGCCCACAGTAGGTATAGGCAGGTAATAGGGCCCCCAGTAGATATAGGCAGGTGATAGGGCCCACAGCATATAGGAGGTATATTGCCCCCCGTAGTATAGGTAAGTAAAGGCCCCAAAAAGACAGGGAATAATAGGGGTCACCCAGTATATAGATAGGCAGATAATATGGCCCCCAGTATAGACAGACAGGTAATAGGGCATATTGAAAATTAAACAAAATTACAGTACTCACGATTCCCTCGCTCCCTGAAGCTCCCGCTTGTCTCCATCTTCTTCCCGGCACAGGCTACATGACGTCAGCATGATGATGTACTCATGCCGCCTGTGCCGGATACTCCAGGGGGCCTTAAGACTGCTTGCGGCTCAATGAAGTATTCCGCGGAGCAGGGAGTGCTTGCTCTCTGCTCTGTGCAAACTTTCAATTATATGTGCATCCAGTGGACACAAATACAGTTGAAGAGACCATTGGTGCTCCCAGGCCCACAGCAGCGGCCTGGAACCCGGCGAGGTTCGGCACACAGGATAAAACTGCCTAATGACACCCCTGCATTTAGTTTAAAGACAAGGGGTGATGTATGATTTTTTGTGCCCAGGCGCCATTTTCTTTGCGTGCATTTGTAGCATAGAATTCGCCTGAATCTATTAACCTGTTTTACTGCGAGTAATAGATTTAGCGCTTTCTAGCTACAAGGTGACACTTCTGGCTCAGGTAACCACTTCTAAAGTGCTCTACCTGTTTCAGCAGTAATGTGCCTGGATTTTCTGTACTAAAGCTATAAATATGTAGCTTCGTACAGTTATAGTGCAACACGCCTCCAGCATGACCCCCAATCTCCGGAACATTACAAATTGCCACGGACGCTCTGTAATGTGTCTTATATTGGAGTGCACCTGGTTAAAAATAGAGAG
The DNA here is from genome assembly GCA_025379985.1 of Phyllomedusa bahiana. Lineage (NCBI taxonomy): Eukaryota > Metazoa > Chordata > Amphibia > Anura > Hylidae > Phyllomedusa > Phyllomedusa bahiana. The sequence continues at coordinate 101,629 of JAODAL010004175.1, forward strand.
AACATTCATACATGTTGCCCAAGGTGTGCCAGTGATTTTCTAAATATGCTTTGGGAATAATGTCCTTCAAATGAGCAATATGAGTTTTACTAAAGGTGTATGGTACCAATACCTTTCCTTTGGAGATGACATGGTTTCTTTTATGAATGGTGGTTATGACATAAGTGTACAGAGCTTTAAACATATGAGAACAGGTCAGAACATGTCGAATAGGATCATAGTTTCCAATATTTGTTAAAACAAAAGAAAAAATACAAATACCATAAATTCCTAAAGTGTGGAGATCCAAAGTCTGTTTGTTGCTTTTGTTCTTCGAAAATATTTACGCAGTATGATTTATTATGTTATTTATTACAATTTCTATGCACTTTCAGAATTCCCTTAAACATGCATAAGGCAAGTTTCATTCCTCCAGAATTACGCTACATACATTCTTCTCTTGGTAAATTCAGCTAAATCAATACATTTCCTTTGTATATTTATGGAGAAATTATCTCCCCAGTGTTCCACTAAAGCCTTTATTCACTGCTAGTTACAAGTTTCCAGAGATAAGTCTCTCGGGAATAGAGCATTTTGAAATCTTTAAAACTCAGCACATATTTCCTATTTTCACAGAACATTTACTCCAATTTATATTCCATATGGAAGTTGTATCTGTTCTGAGCATTTTTTATGTGTTGAAAGTAACAAACAACAAACTAACATGAATACACAAATTAGAATTTCTCCAAGCGTTTATGTGTCAGGTCAAACTTGGAAAAATAAGATGATAAATCTATTTAATGACTACATTTGCGTAAACAAATTTGTCTTTGTTGAGTGCTTTTTAATTGCCTGATTTTCTGTGGAATTTTCTGTGGATACAGGACCAAGTTTCAGTCCTTAGAAACATGAACAAAAGTGTAAAAGAGTCAATGGAATTGATCCTAGAGATTAAAAGAACTTCCGTCAGGATGCTTTAAGAACTTGTTTCTTTCTCCTACATTGTAATGAATGCAGAAAAGGAGACCTCTCAGTATTTTGTAATTGTGACAACAAGCATTTAGTAACTGTAGACTAAAAGAGTGATTGGTCCTGATGTGCATGGCTATCCAGTTCATGGAAAAGAATGGAGAGTCTGAGCCAACAGTTTCGAGGGCCCATTCCGGAAACCTGCATCTGCACCCCTCAGACTTTGATGGCATATTCTATAGGAATACCATCAAAGTCTATGGTGGAAATACCCCTGTCAACTATGCTGTTATTTATTCCTCTAAAAATTGAAAGGTTCAGAATCTCAGATCCTTATGACAGAATATATATGAATTAAAGGGGTATCCCTATCTTATCCCTCCAACACCCCATCGTACACCTACTCTGGTTGCAGAGGAAAGAGATGTGCATGCATGCGTGGCTCGCTTTATTCACTTCTTTGGGAGTACAGCCAGGTATAGATCTCTCTGAACCTTTATTAATTGTTTTAATAAAAAGGGAGAACAAAAGCTTTATAATTTTTTTTACATATTACACTGTGTTACATTTTTCTACAGGTCTCTATGTTTTACACCACTGTCAAATATCTATATTTTTTCAGAATTTTGTTACTTTGACCCATTTTTTTGGGCATTGACACGTTTATACAGGACATGTGCACAGCCACTTTTAAAATACCTTTTTAAGTTCACTTTAAAGACTTTTGGGACACTGAAATATTAGTTTTCAAATATTGTGTCAGAGTTTGGGCCCACTGGAGGATCCACTATTACTCTGTCGGGCCAGTCTGACCCTAACAACACCTATATTATAAAATTGTTATAAAATACCACCTTTAGCTCTCACTAGCTCCTCTGGAGGATTCCTTTTTTTTTTTTTTTTTTACTTTTGGCTTGATTAAAGGGAATCTGTGATCCAATTTTTTTTTTCTTGATGAAATATTGTGTGTTCATTTTTGTCTACATTTTTAGTATATTTTTTTATTTCATTAAATTTGTGGTAAATATTAAAAAAATGCATAATTTTTCCCACTCTTAGCCACCAGAGGGAGCACATCCAATAAAAAAAAAATTGGTTCATTTACAAAGAGCATGTAACATAGCCTGCTGTAAATGTGGGCTGGTCTGGTGGTGACCTCACAAGCCTCCCTCTTCCCTGTGTGCATAAGGAGGGGGATGTGGATTGTAGATTCGAAATCATCATTTTGTTGGTAATTGAGGACACCCTACAGAGCTGCTGTGTATCCATAGCTGAAAAAGGAATAACCAGAGTGAAATTGTGATTACATTTAGGGTCTGTTCACATGGCGTCTTTGAATCCGTGTAACATACGCTTTTCGATACGTGTTTGGATCCATCTGTCAGTCCCCAAACAGACCCAAACACGTATCGAATAAATAGCAGTGTGATTTTACATTGCTGTTTATTAGAAACAGACATCGACTTTCACACGAGTGATTGGCGATACGCGTCTCACTGCATCTTTCGCATCTATTCCAGGAATTGTCATTTCAAATCTTGGTCCGAAAGACGCAGCTGGATCCCTATAATAAACTATAGGGTGCGATCCTGCTGCAGCCAAAATGGATCCAAACACTCGGCTGCGTTTTTGGATGCGCTTTTCGGACCCAACATGAATCCAAAGACGCCGTGTGCACATAAACTTATGCTATTTCACTATGGATATGCAGAAAGAATGCCACAGTATATGTCATATGTTCATAGGTATCTACAGGTGGCCAAAGTCCACATATCCTATGAACGATGTACACGACAGGAGGAACAAAAGAGGAACGATGTATATCATAGGGGAATGATGTATACGACAGGAGGAACTAAAGAGAAACAATGTATATCAGAGGGGAACAATGTATACGACAGGAGGAACTAAAGAGGAACAACGTATGTCAGAGGGGAACGATGTATACGACAGGAGGAACTAAAGAGAAACAATGTATATCAGAGGGGAACGATGTATACGACAGGAGGAACTAAAGAGAAACAATGTATATCAGAGGGGAACGATGTATACGACAGGAGGAACTAAAGAGGAACAATGTATATCAGAGGGAAACGATGTATATGACAGGAGGAACTAAAGAGGAACAATGTATATCAGAGGGGAACGATGCATATCAGAGGGGAACGATGCATATCAGAGGGGAATGATGTATATCAGAGGGGAAAGATGTATACGACAGGAGGAACTAAAGAGGAACTATGTATATCAGAGGGGAATGATGTATACGACAGGAGGAACAAAAGAGGAACAATGTATATCAGAGGGGAATGATGTATACCAGAGGTGAACGATATATATCATAGGAGGACACTTGCCTGCAGAATTAATAAGGTATTACCACCCAACTCTGTTGCTTCTCTGGCAGCCTTATTGGAGTATACATGTAGAGGGAAGCAAACTGTTATTAGTTACCCTGTCCCAACCTGCCTCGTTAACACTAGAATTTTCTAAGCAGCTGAATCCAACATGGCGGCAAACCCCAGTGTTTATTTAGGCATGTAGAGTCATGTCTCCAAGACACTGTCTTCTGTCCCCAAATTCGTAAACCGAGCAACAAGTTTAAAAAGGGAAAAAGGGTGAAAAAATTTTGAGTGCACTCTTTAAGAGCATGGTTTTGGACAGCCAGAAGTGCCAGTGGTCCTGGAGTTATATTATAATAACTGCTGATTATTTGTATTATTTCAACGCATATAATCCTGTTCTAAGTGGCTGTTCACCAGATAGATTTCTTCGAAAAAGACAATAACAATTCCTGAGCACAGTCCTGTGTTGTGGAAATCCCGTTTTGTTTAAAATTCTTACAACTGTCAAATAAAAAATGGGAATACAACTGGGTTCGAGTGATTGCTGTGCCAACAGTGACATTCTAATACAGTTGCTGAACCACAGGTGGTCAAAGGGAAGGCATCCCTGCAAAAAGTGACTGGCCAACGTGTGAGTCAGGTGTGGGGCACACCCCTCTGAATACCCCCACGATCCACTACTTTCAGAAGAAAACAGGAAACAGCAACCAATTTGACCAAAGCTCTCGAAAATTGGACAGTAGAAAGATTTAGAAAAAAAACCGTTGCACGGGCTTCTAAATGAGTCACTGAAAATTTCTGACTACACCAATTCTATTCAGTCTAGTTTTGTGCTTTAGACAAATGGTGGGCAATACTATCTCCTTGTATACAAGGCTTCATGAACTGGTGGAGGTTTTAAAAGTAATGATATCACGGGAAATTTTCTTATATTTGAGCCCCAGTTATAAACAATTGAGCAATTGTTGGCAAACCTTGTGGAATCTATGCCACAAGAGAATGAGGCAGTTACTGATGCAAGAAGAGGGTCCAACCCGTTACTAGCATGGTGTACCTAATAAAGTGGCCGGTGAGTGTAGAGGGAATGAGAAAATGTTCAGTATCTGTTCCTCTGGGCTCCACAACCATGCCTGCCTGCTGTGACCTGCAGACAACAGAGCATACTGAGCTCACAGCAGGGAGGGGCTGTGAGGGATCTCACTGAAGCTAATGAGACTGGAATCCTCTCAAGTCTCTTACCTACAGTGTTTACTTTATGGCAGCTTCCTGTGTTTCATGCTCTTACACAGCACAGGGCTGTCTTTGAAGGGGGGCAGGGCTGGATACACACACGTTTCTGTTATAACTGTCTCTAAAAGCTCACAATGAAAATAAATGTAACTGAGAATAAAAAGGTGATAGAAAACACACACATTACTGCAAAAAAAAAAATGTGACACAATCCCTTTAAGAGCATGACAACTTTACCTAGAGACAGCCAGCAGAGTTCTACAAGTAGGTAAACACAGTAAAGAAAAAGTATTGATTTATATTAATAAATTATTCTGCTATTATTTGTATTAATTACCCATGGATGTCATATAATCCTGTTGCTAAGTAAAGAAAACCTGTTGCCAGTCCTGATAGATCTGCTTCAGTAAATACTAGTGTTCCCACTGAATAACAATTCTTGAGCACTTTCCTTGGCTGCAATGTTCTGTGGACTCCACTGTTTTTCCTAATAGAAATTCATTACTAATCTGTCAGATTTTATTAAACACTTGTGTTCCCTGTGAAATAACAATTCTGGAGTTCTGTGTTGTGCTGTTCCTCAGTTATTCATTCTAAATACAGTATTGCTGAACCTGTCAGCTGGGTGGTACAAATTGGGGATGCGTCCCTGCACAGCCTGACATTGTCCAATCAGTGCTGAGTCAGCGTGTGCAGGGGCACACCCCTCTGAATACCCAGCTGACTGATTCAGTCCTACATTTCTAGAAGAAACAACTGAGGAACAGCACAACACAGAGTTATAAGAAAAAATGCTCCAGAATTGTTATTTCACAGAGAACACAAGAATTTAGTAAAACAAACACATCAGGAGATGTCACGGGTCTTCTTAAATCACAGGAGTCACGTGAAATTACATGACTAACACCATTAATTCTATTCAGTTAGTTCCTTGATGCTTTAGACAGAAATAGTTTGTGGGCAATACTATTCTTTGTATACAGAGGCTACTACATCAGTATCAGAACAGTAGGAGCAGAATTTGAAATTAATGTATATCAAAAACTGTAAATTTTCTTATATAGAACCAACAGATTAATAAAAAATGTGAGCTAGAAAAGATTTGTATGGATTTATAATTTACTTTTCAACCAAGAGAACCATTTAACTGATTTCAAGTACACGATAGTCTGCTTTAACCACTTATAAGTACTCAGCTATGGTTGTAATAACCTTAAAAATATTAACCTCCATATGAACATTTAGGGCCACATGTATGAAATGGTTTTGGTCTAAAACTCACTTTTTTCCCCATAGGTTTCTATAAACCTATAGACATTTTTTTTACCCTAATAGCAAATCTAGCTCCACTTCAACTCCTCAGGCTCAGGCAGACCACATTGCAATAGGTCTGCCTGTTCTAGTAGTAATTCGTCTAGTTTTGCTGACCCGCATTCATATATGTCATCTAATAGTTCGAGTGTGGTGTGACACGTCTCCAGAACGCCCCAGAACACCCCCACATGTTTGTAGCATTAAAAAGTGTTGGATCTGTCGAACAGTGCGTCAAACATGTTCATTTGATGGACCAAACATCACACACTTCACTTTGGCGCATTTTATGCCAGAGAAGGGCGAAAAACCCTTTAATACATGTCTCCCATTTTGCCACGTTTGACTGTACACCTGTTCATACATCTATAGAACTGGCAATATACGGCAAAAAAAGGAGAAGGCGATTTCATTGATGCCGACCTAAGAGTTTTTATGATCTTAAAGGGGTTTTGCCACAAAAGAAAATTGATGTGGAAAGCTTGCAAATTAAATAATAAACATTTTCACGATTCATCATTATTAAAAATTTTGTAGCATTTTTTTTTAGCTGCTCCGTTAGTGATCCATTGTTTACAGCTTGTCTCCAGGGGATACGACCAGGGCTGTGAGCTCCTCAGTCCTGGTCGCACATGCTCAGGCATCACCTCTCCTCTCAGACAGCTACTGAGTGTTCAAACCCCAGGTGCTGTCACTCTACTGCTGTCTGCTGAACTCCTTAGTCGTCAAACAGTGCAAATAAATAAAAAAGAAACCTCAATCAGGTTTGTGCATTGATAAAGAGAAAATAAATCCACAGGTTTGGTTTCTGTAGGGATTTGAATCTAGGACCCTTGTGTTGTGAGGCAAAAACTTTACCTCTGAGCTACATTGTAGCTACTCGCAGGTTTTACATAAACAGATCTTTCTTCGACTAGAGAGAGGAAAGGCATGATGATGTCATCCTACTGGGTCACATGATACGCAATTCAAATAAATCACACACGCCCCCTTCTGAGCAAACAGGATTGAAGAGCTGGATGCAGGAGGTATGAAATGAGATTGTGGCAAAACCCCTTTAAAGAACAGCAAATATGGATATCTGGAAATAAGGTGCAGACACATGCTGCTTTTCTTTGTAATCATTGATATTTTACAGATTAGGTTTTAGTTTATTGGCACATCCTCAGTCATAATTAAAAAGATGAATACAAAAGCACAGAAATCAGAACTGTGTTTTATTAAAGTAATTTGGCAGGGGTTGTATGCAAACCTTTAATAAACAGCAAGGGGGTCTGGTTAAAAGGATGACTTTATTGTTTAGAGAACGCATTTAATTAAGCAGAGAATGCCAACAAATTTCATGGAAAGATAAAAGAATATTTAATCTAAAGAAATCTGAAATCTGAAAGAATTTGTGGATGGTATGTTATAGTGAAACTGGTGTTTATTAACTCTTTTCTCCCATAATAATATGGCACTTCATTTTTCACACCTCGCCTTCAAAAGCCATAGGGCCACATGTATGAAAACTGTCTAGGTCTAAGGCCACGTTCACACGGCTTATTTTGACGTGGTTTTGGACAAGGTTTTCGGAGCGTTTCCTCGCCCAAACCTTGTCCAAAATGCTTCCAAAATGCCCCCAGCTCATTTCATTGATTTCTATGTAAAACCTCGTTGTAGTTCACACACAACGAGGTTTTTACGCGCTTTTTTTGGAAGCGCTGAAAAAAGAAGTGTCATGTCAATTCTTGAAGCGTGTTTTAGGTGCGTTTTCCGGGGCGGTTTTTGGCACGGTTTTTGTCCTGGCTATTCATTTGTATGGGTGAAAACCTCATCGAAAACCTCATTCAAAACCTCGCCCAAAACCTCACCGAGAAACGCCTCTAAAACCTCTTCTGAAGAAGCGTGTTTCAGGTGATGTTTCGGGCGAGGTTTTGGGAGCAGAAACGCTACAAAAATTTCGTTCAAAACCACGTCAAAGTAAGCCGTGTAAACATACCGTAAGACTTTCTGTGTTGCCCATAGCAACCAATCAGAGCTCTCCTTTCATTTTTTCAGAGCAGTATATGAAATGAAACGGGAACTCTGCTAGGTTGCTATGAGCAATAAAGATACATTTTCCATTAATTTTTATAGGACAAGATGTGCTTTTTAATGGTACCATTGAGCATACCATATAATGTAAATGGAAACCAACAAAAAAATTGTGGTGAAATGTGAAAAATATTCTCTAGTTCTTAAATCTGCACAGAACAGATTCTGCAACCAATAGCTTTTTTGTTTTTTCACCTATGGACCCGAGTGATGTTGCATATTTTGTGGGCTATCGTGTACTTTTTATTGGTTTCATTTTGGGAATGCAACTTTTTGATCACTTTTTATTCAATTTTTAGGTGATGTGAAATGAGCAACAATTGGAATTTTTTTTCCTATGTTTTTTAGTGTACGGGATAAATTATATTATATTTTCATAGATGAGAATTTTACAGATGCAGAGACTACTAATCTTGTGTAACTTCTTTTATTCTATTTTATCTATTTGCAAAATGGCAAAATGGGGTGATGATTTGAACTTTTAATATTTTTTATACTTTTAAAACAGAAAGTAATAGAAACAATTAAATGGCGGCTCTGGCAGCCTTCATTAGCCGTCCAGAGGCCATGGTAACCGACGCAGTGTCTCAAGGGTTAAACAGCAGGGATTGGAGCCGACTCTGTTCCTTGCTGTTAGTGATGGGTGTCAGCTGTAGTAATCAGTTGCCACCTTTGCGTATGCTGCAGACTTACTGAGTGAGCTCGCTCTATACAAGTGCTGCGGAATATGTTGGCGCTATATAAATAAAGATTATTATTACACAATCCTACCGACATTATGAGGTACCTGTATGTCAAAGGTCGGTAAGGGATTAAAAAACATTTTAAGAATAAACCAAGTGCACACCTGCAATATAGGGGACAGGGGAGCTCAGTAAAAGCAAACAGCATAAGCAGTGTCAGACTTGTGTGCCTAGTGCACAGTGGAGCTTTTTCTTGGGGTGCACCAGTGGAGTTGATTCTTGGAGTCCACCAGTGGAGTTGAATCTTGAGGCCCACCAGTAGAGTTTATTATTGGGGCCCAACAGTGGAATTGATTCTTGGGGCCCACCAATGGAGTTGAGTCTTGAGGCCCCTCAGTGGAATTGATTCTTGGGGCCCACTAGTGGAATGGATACTTGGGGTCCACCAGTGGAGTGGATACTTGGGGTCCACCAGTGGAGTTTATTCTTGGGGCCCACCAGTGGAGGTGATTCTTGGACCCACCAGTGGAATTGATTCTTGGGGCCCACCTTTGGAGTTGATTCTTAGGTCCCACCCTTGGAGGTGATTCTTGGGGCGCACCAGTGGAATTGATTCTTGGGGCCCACCAGTGGAGCTGATTCTTGGGGCCCACCAGTGGAATTGATTCTTGGGGCCCACCAGTGGAGATGATTCTTGGGACCCACCAGTGGAATTGATTCTTGGGGCCCACCAGTGGAGCTGATTCTTGGGGCCCACCAGTGGAGGTTATTCTTGGGATGCACTAGTGGAGCTGATTCTTGGGGCCCACCAGTGGAGCTGATTCTTGGGGCCAACAAGTGGAGTTGATTCTTGGGGTCTAAACTTCAGCTACAATACAGGTTTGTGTATATTGCCCATGAACCTTGCACTCTGCCTCTTGCTTTCTTCCCCTCTTTCTCTGAATTATTTTAGACCTCAGTGCAGACCCCTAATTTATGTATAAAACCAATTCATTTATCCCTCACTGCGCTCCCTTCCATTACAGAGTGAAGATTATCAAGTAACGTTCATACAAGATTAAAGGGGTTTTCTCACTACAAAGATTAGCTTTCAACATGAAGGGACAGTTAAACTTTTTATAAATACAATGGTCAATACATTTTATTTTAGTCATGAGATAAGACATGTGCTGTTTCTATGGTTGCCTGTCTTACCAGATCATAACTCTGTTAGCTGATTAGAGCAGAGAGTCACATCATCCCATGGATGGACTGAGATTTGGAGCAAACTAATTATCTGTAACGAGATTACAAACCATTGTTTTCAGTCCTCACAGCACATATACCTTGTGCTTCCTGAGATTAGATCTCCTGCACCTGTCAGTGTAAAGGTTCATCTACTTATATAGGTGCTTGTTATTCTTATCACTTATATATAACCACCAATTGCCTGCCTTTGGAGAAATAGTGAGTGTAAAACTGATTATGATTGAGTGAAACAGCCACTTTAAAGGGGTTTTACCATGATGTAATGTTGACGTGGGATCCTCCAAAATGGGTATTTAATCACTTTTCTAAACATATTTGATTACAAAAAGTGAAGCCTCTGAGAGCTACAGCAATGCTCAGTCCCCCTTAGTTTCCTGAAAGTTTACATTAGACACAACCATAGCTGACAGGAGCTGATCTGGCTGCGCTTGCGTGTTTGCACTTGTTATCTGATGACAGGGAACATGAAGAAGCTTGCAAGGGGCTGGGGAGAAAGTGCAGTGTATGAGGCTGTCTGCTATATAGATAATCCACTGGTTGCAATGTTATTATTTGAGTAAACTTTAGAGACGCTCCCTGCTTCCTGGTCTCTGCTCACCCCCTCCCTCTCACCCCTGCAGCTGTTCATGACTCAGCAAGATTTGTTTATATTCTCTGCTGAGCAGATAATAGGTAAGGAACTCACTTCGTGGCCAAACCCCTTTAAGCCTTGTCAAAGACAAAGAGTATGATTCCAAGATCTACTTTAAACACTGTACATTTACAATTTACAATACACATATATCAGTCACTACTGTAGAACCACCCACAGCCTGAACAGGAAGTTGGCGTCTGGAGCTTTCTGTACAGAGCAAGCTCTGTGAAACAGTATGGTGAGAACACTCCTTTAAGCTGAGCCGGGCAAGGGGAAGCCACACATTGGACTTATCTGCTCCTGCCACTGTGGCTCCTGGCTAATTTTTTGGGGTGTTTTACCCTGAAATGTTGTAGTGATTCAGGATATAACACATTATTGAACCATGGAAGCCTATAGCTATTTCATACTTCCCGTGCATTGGAGCGAGTGAACCAGCTGACAGGTTGCATTTAATAACTTGCATAATGTTTCATTATACAGTGATTGGTACATCACTCATTACATTGCTATCCAGCCAGACACTGCTTTAGTAGACTGATCAGCAGGTAGTGGCTGTATCTTGTAATGGTAATAACGTTCGATAACACATCTGAAGCTGCCATGGTTGTATTCTATTCAGTTATCCAGCCATTAAGGTAACATTAAGGTAACACGCTAAATACATATACAGTATTACTATTATTGTTGATGCCTGTTATAATAAACTGCACATTTTCAGCATTCAGTATTGTGCTATGGGGTTTGTACCATTGCTGTTATCTTCTTTTAGATGTGCCTAGTTTCTAATCACTTTAGGGTTCTTGGTGATCCCAGCAGCTGAATGTTGAACAGCTCCTTTGCTAACTGAGTAGTTGTAACCGTGCTGAAAGTGACCTACTCACTTGAGACACATATTGATTTTCTGTTTCAGTCTAACACTTATAAGGCCGTGTTCACACGGCTTATTCCCGACGGATTTGTGAGCCGTATTGAGCTCACAAATCCGCCGTGAATAAGGGGCGGGACGGGGACGGGGCCGGAGCGCAGTGGGGGGCGCCGCTCCCGACCCCATAGACAATCCATTGTTTACGGCACGTACGCGCCGTAAATAATGTGCATGTCACTTTCTCCCCCCCCGCGGCGGATTCGCCGAGCGGGGAGGAGCGACGGAATCCACTGTTCTCTATGAGAGCAGTGGATTACCGTAATGACAAGGGACGGATTGGCGCCGTACAGCAGCACAAATCCGGCGCGTAGTACGGTGCCAATCCGTGCCCAAATAAGCTCAAAGCCAACAAGATACTGTACGTAAGATTGACCTGGAGAGATGGTGCTCTTTCTGGTGTGCTCACCGGTGCTACAAATTATAATGTTACAATTACACAACAACAAAATTCTTGTATTACTTTAGAAAATATTTAGACTTCATCTGTAATCTTGTGGCTCTCGCAGTATAGACTTATAATGTTCAGTAGCTTTCGCCATACAAAGAATAAGATATAGTTTTATTGGTATGCTATACTTTTGCAGCCAAGTTTTAAACTGTATATTTTATATTTTTGATTTAAAAAAAACTACAGTTTTTGTATGTATCTCTTATATAGAACCATGTGTATTTACGGTTACAGACTTAAATAGCAGTGTGTTCTTTGATCCTGTAGTAATGTGTTACTTTCTCCAATATACTCCCTCTGCTACTGTTTATATATTAACAAAAATTGGTGACATATTACTGAAAAAGGTTGTCTCATCTGTCTGTTTTACTCTTTACATGCTCTTCAGGTTCACACTTCCTCTGCACCCTGCGGGTGGTTCTACAGCAGTAAATGACACTTTCAATATTTTTTAATGATTCTTAAGTCTTGCAGTTTTCACTTTGGCCACTAGGCCTTGTTTGTACTGCTTCAACAGCAGTCAGAGATATGCTTTACAGTAGCTTTATGCACACAGTAGACTTAAGACTGACTCAGTCCTATTGATTTCTTTAGGAGAGTTTTCTAGTCATGCCTGTGACCGGTAAGATGTTGAAGGTGAAAGGGTGACTTTGACAATCTCCTCTTGTGACGTGGATCTGGTTATCTATTCCATGGTGTCTCCTTTCAGTTTGACCCTCTTAATGCTGATATTGAGCAGACAACTGAGAATCTTTCTCTACCGAACAGGAAGTGTTAGACTATTATTAGACTTAGTGGTCAAAGTGAAAACTGCAGGACTTTAGAATTATTAAAAAATATTGAAAGTGATATGGAAAATTAAAAAACAATATAACTAAAAATTCTTAAAAAATGTGTGGAACATAAAGACGTGAGTTAAACAATAAGTAATTTTTGATGACACATTCCCTTTAAATATTGGCAAGACACACTGTTGAATGGCTCAGCTCTGTGCTTTGCAGACCTGACAGGAGGGCACAAGGCTGCTTCCAGGTCAGTAACTCAAAAAGGTTTAAGTTTTCTTCAGTAGAAAGATAAGATCAGAGAGTAAGACGCAAGCTCCATCCTGATAACACACCGCAGAGAGTGACGTCACCAGCCTGGCCACCACTAGAGCAGAGAAATGTGGTCAGTAACTAGAGAACCATATGTAAACATGCAGGAGATGAGAAATGCTCTAATTCTGAAACGAAACAAAATCAGAACAGCAATGATTTGACAATAGTCCTTATTTTCTCTTGCCTACATGTAAAAAATTGCAAAAATTTAATGTATATGTTTCTTACATTGGAACGGATGCCACTATATAATAGATATGACAGGCATCCATTAAACAAATACTAATAGCTGCTTCTAAACTAACTAGCCACATATTTAAAAAAAAAATGTCTGCCAAACGGTTCCATGAGTCTCCTTGGGTATTGGATGTCACTGTCATGGCCACCATTTAACTTTTTATGTCACGTCCTATTGTTATGCCGTCAATGTTTAGGATGACAAGACCCCTTTTAGCACTAGGTAGGGTTCTTCGTGTTATTTTCAGCCACTTGCCTCCACTGTCATAACTCCTTAAAGGGATTTTCTCGCCGTGCTGTTTCAATGAGTCACAGGCAACTTTACATCCACTCTTCCTCATCAGGCTGTGGGTGGTTTTATAGCAGTTATTACCATACTTAGCTCCCTTATAACCAGCTGAGACCTTACAGAGACATAAGTGCAGCAGATTTCATCTGTGTATACAAAGCTACAAGTTCTCTGAGGAGTGAAACCAATTGCTTATTTGTAAACAAAAGTTTATCTTGTTAGAGATAATGAGTCTTCTCTAACAGTGAGCTTCATTCATGGTGACATCACTTCCTGCTCTCTTTCTAATAAGGAAGGAAAATATGTACAGGTAATCACAGAAACCTTTGTGCACTCACAGCAGATGAAATTTTCCTTAATTCCTGACCAAGGTGAAATCAAAAGCCTAAGGGCTTGTTCACACGGCGTTTTGGATCCTTTTTACGGATCCGTTTTTGGCACTTGAAAAGCGCATCCGGAAAGCAGACCCGAAAAACGCAGCATTGGATACTTTATTTGAATCCGTTTTAATTTCTTATACAGTTGAGTTTTACGCATCCGCTTTCCGGATGCGTTTTCTGAATGAAGGGGAAAATCGCCTGCCACAGACACCCATTCATTATATGCCTGCCCCAGACCCTCCACTGTCACCGCCGCTCACCTCCGCTTCCGCACGCCTCCGCTGCCGACCTGCGCTGCCGCCACCGCTCACCTGCGCTGCCGCCGCCGCACGCCTCCGCTCCCGACCTGCGCTGCCGCCGCCGCTCACCTGTGCTGCCGCCGCACGCCTCCGCTGCCGCCGCTCACACTGCGCTGCCGCCGCCGCTCACCTGCGCTGCCGCCGCTCACCTGCGCTGCCGCCGCACGCCTCCGCTGCCGCGCACGCCGCCGCCCGCCACCTCACCTGCGCTGCCGCCGCCACTCACCTGCGCTGCGCCGCCACTCACACTGGGGCTGCCGCCGCACACCTCTCCAGCGATCCCCGTCCAGTCTCCCAGTGCGCTTTTTCGCATCCGCTTTCAGGGTACAAACGCAGCTGATACGTGCCCGGAGTGGGGGAGCGCTTTTGGACAAGTGCCAAAAGCAGACTCCATTTTCTCCTATGGCTTTCACTTGCGTAAACCGCAATAAGAATTGACATGTCAATTCTTAAAGCGGATGCGAAAAGCGCAGTGCAGGAGAGCTCTCAAAAGCGCATCGCTGATCTCCCGTGGGAACAGCGATGCGCTTTTTGACATTCAACTCAATGTTAATCACACTGACAATTGTTTGATCCGTTTTGCGGATCCGTAAAACGGATCCGTAAAACGGATCACAAAAAACGTCGTGTGAACAAGCCCTAATGCATTTGGAAAAAGTCTTCAATTACCTGTCCCTGCATTTTGAAAGCTAATCTTTGTAGAAGATGGTAAAAAAAAAACTTTAATTAATTGCAAGCAGATGTTTTAAAGTTGGTAAAGAATTAATACACACATTATATAAGAAAATTTAACAAGTTTGCATTGTACAAATGAATATGTTTTATTTCCAAAAAGAAAGAAAAACTTTAGTTGTCTTCCCTTCAGTTTGGTATCCAGGTGCTTACTTTTTGGCATAATTAGCAGAATGTTTGTAGATCTAGATTAAAGGGGTTGTCCCATCTTGTATTATCCTCTCTGAGGTCAATTTAAAGTTCACTACAAGCTCAGTGAATATAGCCGAACGAGTGTTTTCAGGGAAGGTAAATCCCATAATTAATGAATGGGGAAAAATGTCTTTGTGGGGCTGAACATGAACAAAAAATACAATTGTGCCATTTTTGCTGGTACTGTTTTACCCATCAGGCGCCGCGGCAAAGATGGCCGCGGCGTCTGAATTAACGCCGATCGGTGCCGCGTCACTTACCCTGGCCGGTTTGCCCCACTTCCGTCCGCAGACAGGAAGTGGGGAAACCGCCATCTTTGTACAACCTAATGCATGGCCCTAAGCAATGCATTAGTTTGTATTAACAAACGCGCCACCTAGTGGTCAAGTACCACAGGTGTCCTCAATGTTACAGTAAAAAAAAAAAAAATAAAGTTTTAAAGTACAAAAAAAAAGTATTAAAAGTTCAAATCACCCCCCTTTCCCCATTTTACAAATAAAATCATTAAAATAATAAAAAATTTACACATATTTGGTATCGCCGCGTCCGAAAAAGTCAGATCTATAAAAATATAACATCAGTTATCCCGTAACACTGAACACCGTAGAAGAAAAAAAATTCCAAATGCCAAAATTGCGTTTTTTGGTCATTTTACGTCACTCAAAAAATGGAATAAAAATGATCAAAAAAGTCGCATGCATTCCAAACTGCTAGCGATAAAAAGTACACTTCAGCCCGCAAAAAATGCCCCCTCACTGACGTCCGTAGGTGTTAGTACAAAAAAGTTATTGGTCGCACAAAATGGCGCCGTGGCGCAAATTTCAAAAATAGAAAATGTTTGGAATTTTTTTACGGTACCAAAACATAACGGAAACCCTACATGTTTGGTATTGCCGGATGCGTATCAACCTGTAGAATACAGATAACACATTATATTTACCGAAGATTGAACGCCGTAAAAGCAAAACCCCCGCAAACATGGCAAAAATACATTTTTTTTCACAATTTGTCCCACTTGGAATTTTTTTGCGGTTTCCCAGTATATTCTATAGTATAGTGAATAACACCATTAGAAAGTACATCTTGTCCCGCAAAATAAAAGCCCTCATGTGTCTATGTAGGTGGTAAAATAAAGAAGTTATGGCTTTCAGAAGGCGAGGAGGGAAAAACGAACGTGTCACCAAAAAAAAACACGTTCGTGTTTTTTTTATTTTAAAAACTTTTTTTTAGTTATAGCCCCCTTAAAGTATTTAACCACTAGATGGCGCGATCACTTGTACATTGTACTGCAATAATTGATTGCAGGAGAATGTTACAACATTGCTATGGCAGAGTACAATTAGTGTAGTAACATGGGAGGCGATCCCAGCTGTAATCAACAGCCATTGCCGTGTATAGATGGCCTGAGACAGTGAGTCTTCTTCATACTCCCTTAAAGGGATTGTCAATCTTAACAAAAAGTCATTTTAATAGTTCTCGGGCTAAAATAAAATACAAATTATACTCACCCTCCTCCAGTCCCCAGCTCTTGCAGTGAATCTCGTCGGTCTTCTGTTGACGTGCCGTCACTTCTGAATGGGGATGTCACCACTACAGCATTCACTTGCCCCTAACTTACATCACTATTGGAGCTGTTTACTTCCAAATGGTGATGTAAGTCCCACCTTGGCCTTACTAGCCTGCGCCCAGCTCAAAAATACAGCTACTCATAGATCCAGATCGAGAGTGTCCAAGCTGGTGATGCAAATACTGACCCGGATTAGTTCCAATTTACAATAGACTGTCCGTACACTAGATTGACAAAATGCCTACACAGGTACGTGCAGAACTATCTTTTAAATTATCTATAATATTGTGTCAACCACACTTCTGTGTTATAATTTCATTCATATAGTCAGTTATTGCCACAATAGTTTCACATGTATGTGTCAGCCCTACCTTGCCTGTACAAAGAGGTCAGCCATGTACAGTGGGTTGCAAAAGTATTCATACCCCTTAAACTGTTCATCATTTTTAAACATTCCAACCACAAGCATAAAAGTATTTTATTGATGTTTTATGTATATGTGAGAGCAACACAAAGTAGCAAGTGTTTTTGAAGTGTAAAGAAAATAATATGTGGTTTTCCAAATTTATGCAAATTAAAAAACTGAAAGTGTGGTATTCAGCCCCTTTACTCTGATATCCCAAAATTAAATCCAGTGTGACCAATTGTCTTAAGAAGTTACCTAATTAATAAATTGAGTATATCTGTGTGCAATTTATTCTTAGTATACCTACCTACAGCTGTTTTGTGAAGACCTCAGAGGTTTGTTAGAGAACATTAGTGAACAAACGGAATCATGAAAACCATTACACCAGACAGCTCAGGGATAAAGTTGTGACAAAGTGTATTGCAGGGTTAGGTTTTTAAAAATAGTCCAAGCTATGAACATCTCACGGAGCACTGTCGAATCCGGCATCCATAAATTGAAGGAGTATGGAACAACTACTAACCTACCAAGACATGGTCGACCACCTAAACTGACAGCCCAGACAAGAAGAACACTAATTAGAGAAGCAACCAAGAGACCCAGGGTCACTCTGAACGAGCTGCAGAGATCCACAGTTCAGGTGGGAGAATCTTTCCACAAGACAAATATTAGTCATGTACTCCACAAATCTATCCTTTATGGAATAGTGGCAAGAAAAAACTCTTTATTTAAACAAGCCATAAGAAGTCCCAATTGCAGTTTGCAAAAAGCTATGTAGGGGACATAGCAAGCGTGTGGAAGAAGGGGATCTGGTTAGATGTGACCAAACTTGAACTTTTTTCCCTAATTAGCAAACACTGTGGGTGACATGTATGTATGAGGCTGCATCAGTATTCTGTGTCCTTTCAGCCCAAAAACTTTTGCAGCCCTGTTCTCTAGATGTATGAGCAGGTGCACTCAACAGCAATGCGCCCAAGATGTGGGGGTGTGTCGCACCACAACCGTATGATCCTACACATTTAGGATTGGAGGACGACAAAACTAGTCGCATTACTGCTGGAACAGCCAGACCAAGCTACAAGTGGTTTACCTGAGCCTGAGTTGTCGTACTGGAACTAGAATGTGTCTGAGGTATAACCCGCAGCAGAACAGGTTCATACATTCTGGCGCATTCTACCCTGCTTTAAAGCTATTTAGAACTGGCTTCTAGGTGCCTAGATCATACATGTCGCCCTATCTGTGGAAGAAAGCCAACACTGCACATCATCCTTAACACACTGTCCCCACCCTGAATCACGGTGGTGGCAGAATCATGCTGTGGGGATGCATTGCTTCAGCAGGGACTTGGAAGCTGGTCAGAGTATATGGGAAGATGGATGAGGCTAAATATAGGGCAATTCTGGAAGAAAACCTGTTAGAAGCTGCGAAAGACTTGAGAATGGAGTGTAGGTTCACCCATTCAGCAGGACAGCGGCCCTAAACATACAGCCAAAGCTACTATAGAAAGGTTTAAATCAAAGCATATTAATGTGTAAAAATGGCCCAGTCAAAGTCCAGACCTAAATCCCACTGAGAATCTGTGGAATGACTTAAAAATTGTTGTACAAAAATGTTCTCTGACCATTCTGATTGAGCTAGATATATTTTGCAAGGAAGAATGAGCATAAATTATCCAGCCTCTATATGAGCAAAGCTGGTAGAGACAGACCCCCACAGAAATGAAGCTGCTGTTGCTACTAAAGGTGGTCCTATCAAGTATTGACTCAGGGGGCTGAATACATATGCACGCCACACTTTTCAGTTTTTTAATTTGCAAAAATTTGGAATAGCATGCACCATTTTCTTTACACTTCACAAATACTTGCTCCTTTGTGTTGCTTTATCACATAAAATATCAATATAATGTTGTAACGTTAAAAAATGGGGAACAGTTCAGGCGGTATGAATACTTTTGCATCTCAATGTAAAACGGCACAGGCATCTTCTTTTTGATAATTCTGTATTAATATTTTCCGTTCTAACAGAAATGTAAATGAAAGCTGCTCCTCAGCTCTTTCACTGCAGTAACAGAAGCTGAGAAGGCACCTTGGGTAGAAAGGATTACAATCTAGAGTCAAGGACAATTTTTCTGAAACCTTGATACTGATTTGATTTACAGATGAATAGCCTGGAGCCACATAATCTCTGAGCCACATGTGACTCAGCTAGTGATACATGCAATATTTCTCACTTTATCTATAATACTTCTTTGAGTATGGTCTCTAATGTTTTACCAAAATGATCATTATTGCTAGTCTATATCTTCCAGCATTTTCCATTTATTAGCATACGAAAAGCTGTTATATTGCAGGGCAGGCACAGTTTAGTGTAGTATATCTCAGGGATTTAGCATTAGGGGAGTAAATCTAACAGTCGCACCAAGGCCTTGGTGTTTGAGATCTATGCCATATAGAATACGCCAGTGCTACTGATGGCACCTGGTAAGGAGTGTGTGTGTATGGAGGGGGATGGGGGGAAGGGTTTATAGGCACTTTAAAGGGGTTGTCTCACTACAAGGATTGCTTTTTATGTTAAAGATCACTTCGCAATATGTGTCCATTAACAGTGTCCTACCTATTCCTAGATATCCCCTCTTGTATGGGCTGCATCAGCTCCTCTGGTCACTATAGCTACAGACCTGTTTGATCTCTCCTGATAGGCTGCCAGCACTGGTTGCTATAGCTACAGACCTGGATTCTACTGCAGCCTAGTAGAAGCCAGTAAACACGCCCCTGAATGCAAAATGAAACATAGAAAACAGGACTGAGGTAAGATGAATCAATTTGGTGAGAAAACCTCTTTAAGACCCGGTTCACATCTGCCTCAGAGGTTTAATTAGGAGCCTTCAACATAGATGTCAAAAATAGTGAAAAACAGCCCTCATTTTAATGTTAAAGTAATGGACAACATAATAGAAAACCAATGGACCCCATGGTAATGGGTTGGCATTGATGTTCGTCATGTAACAGATCCAGCTCCAAACGGAACCTCCAACTCAGATGTTAACTGGGCCTAACCTAAGCCTCTATTATATCAAGTAAAGCACTGCATATGTGAACAGAAAGAAACTGGCTAGATAAATGTGTTATCAAAGATGATTACACTCTCGTGGAATAAGGCATACAGGATTTTAATACATTAAAACAGAAGTAATGAATTTGGAAGCTTCAGTTTGCCTGAATTAATCATGCCTCAGTATACACCAATAAAACGGTAGAAAAGTCACAGTTCAGCTTAATAGGCAAAGGGTAGCCAGAAGGTCTGGCACTCGACTCTTGAATAACTAACTAGCCCTATCTCACAAGCCCTTACATTGTGACACTGATGGGAATGTGATGCTTTATTCATGCCATATAATATATTCCATCACCTATTGAAAGGAAGTGGGGACCATGTGAGACGTAGACTACTGAAATAAAGTTAACAGCTGGATGCGACCTGCCCAAATGGCATTTTTAACAGCTTCTAGTGAAGGCTTGACTTTAATGCAACCCAAGCAGCCTAATAAAGCGTTAGGAAGGTTATGGGTAAATGCTGCCAACACAATTATTGTCATTCTGTTTTGAAACAATTTGTCAGTGCTTAGAAAGGAAGACACATCTGACACTCCTTGGATCGACTCACATTTCATCTTGCTTTACTGCCAGCAAACATAGTTGAAAGTCAGGGATTAAAATAAGCACCTGATCCCAGCTCCCTGCACGCTGCTGTATTAAAGTGTGTGGCTTGTTTGATCCAATTTAATGATTATCAGGTTGTAGAAATATATTTTTTTTATGTTAAATAGAACATTAAGTAGGTTATTACAAGATATTATAGGACCAGAAAAAAGACTGCAGGACTCAAAACTTTCTTACTGACCCAAACACACATATCCTCTTTCCTTCCCTGATGGCCATGATTCTCTCCCGTCTGGCACAGGATAAGCTACAGCTGTTCAAGGCACCTCCGCAGCAAAAGCGAGGCTTGGAAATAAGAGCTTGCCACCATGGAAGAAGTAACTGGGGGACAGAGAACTAGGATGATTGATTAACCTGCGTCACTGAGTCACCCAGCCATGACATTTTGGTGGTGTGAATAATATCTGATCCTTATCTGTCTTAATATCTGATATCTGCTAGTTTATGGAGTTATATATGAGCAAAAAGTATATATACATACTTGAGTGTCATTATCATGACCACCAGCTAATATCCAGAGCAAACACCTTGTGCAGCAAGGGCAGAAGCTAGACAGGCTAGGAGTGACTCAATAACGTCTTAGTAGGTTATCACAGGTATCTGAAGCCGGGCTGACTGCATCCACAGCTGCTGGAGGGTTCGTGGGGAAGAATCCATAGTGCAAACACGATGATCAAGGTGGTCCTACAGATGCACAATCATTTATGTGTGGAATAAGGGGGCCAGGGTACTATTCGGAAGTCTTGGTTATGCTCTTTCAACCAATGTCGGACATTTCAAGCTGTGCAATGTGTTGCATGATCTTGCTGAAAGATCCCATTTACCCCAGGGAAGACAACATCTATGGGTGAGCATGATCTGCAAGGATGGATTCACACTCCAATTGGTTAAGAATGTCTTTCACATGGAGTGGCTTTGAGAATGCCATGAAAATATAACTAGACCGTAACGCTGCCATCACCAGCTCGTGTTGTTGCAGCAATGGCTACAGGATGTTTGTCTCTCACCTGACACACCAACAGTCATCTGGTTGATGGAGCCAAAAAATATGAAACAGTGGAGATATCAAACTTTTGCAATTAGTGGAGGGCCAATTCTGAAACTACCATGAAAACTGTATCCTTTTCTTCTAATACAACTTTATTATTAGAGGTACAGGGACCATCCGTCTGGTTCAGATTTGGCACTCATTTTTCCACTGTAGTGTTCTGGTCCAACCCTCTGCAAGTGCCTATGTGGAAGTGGTCACACAGGTGTGTGTGTGTCTAGCAAGGAGCATTGGGGAACTGCTGAAGATATGCTGCCCCTTAGCAACCTTGGTCTCATTCCAGTGTATAGACTGCAATGTTGTTGATCGTATTTACTTGTAATCATCGTTCTTTGTGTGCCACATGTTTTCAAGTCAGTTAAGTATTTGACAATATCCACCACCTCCTTTGTTGTATTGTTATATTTATTGAACTTTGCGCACAAAATATATGCTTTTCTAAAGAAAAATTATTGCAACAGTAGTAAAAAAGTAATATATAAATTTGGTATCACTATAAAAGCACTGAAACGAAGAAAAATGAGCATGTCATTTATATTGCCACACTAACTATCATAAGAATAATTGTAGAATTACTGTTTGTTCTGTTCCCTTGTAAAACAACAATCACATACTTTTTTTAGTGCATTATATGTAACTGTGAAGAAAATTGAGATGAAATGACAAGTTATTCCCTCCTCCCTTTTCATAACTCTAGTCAGATCAGACAAATGGTCCCAGCTCCCAGGAAAGCCTCAATTTATTAGTCCAGTTCAGACTCATTGTAAATGCCCTTCCATAGGAAGCCACCCCAGCAGGAGATCAGCGCATGAAAGGATCCTCATGCAACTTCATTAGCACCTGAAACACACTTAGGCTCTCGTACCCCCAGCTTCAAAGACTTAAATGAACAGATGCTAGATGGCCAGTCACCAATATTTCATAAAGATTTATAGGAGACCCGTTCATGACTGGTCTGTAGCGGGTTCATATTTTAAAATATGAAACTCCCCTTGCACATAGCCAGCACTCCCATGTTCGCACAATGCAGGGGAATTGAGAAATCCAAAGCTGGCCTTAGGGAGCCCATATGATAGGGTTGCCTGGCACCAGTGTGTAGCTTAGGCCCATCCGGTTCTGATGGTGCCATTGGCTCAGTTCTGTCCCAATGCCCTGCCACGGTACAGCCCATTTAGTGTTTCAGTCAGCAATGGCATGGCCAGAGAGGGAGGAGTTTGTAGACCATCCCAGGGGTGTATGGGGGAGTGTGGGCAAGAGCCCAGGTGAGCCATACAGGAGGGGGGGTACCTAAGAGCATTTCCAGGAGCGTCCACACAAAAGCCAGGCCTCATTAGCCCCCCATGAGGTCCCAAACCAAGAAACCTCAGGTAACTGGACACAACTTACTGCCTTTGAATTGTAACCATACTTATATTTGCACCTCCGACTTTCATCTGTATAATTTTATCATTTTGTATATATTTGTCTAGTGCGCTCTCCAAGGCGAATTAAATCTATAAACTTTAATCTGAGCTAGTCTGTCTTGATAATTGAATTCACCCGCCTATTACTCAGTCTTTTAAATTTAGTTACACCAAGGCTGGTTCCTGGCCTTGTTATAAGTCGGTAACAGACCGGTCTTATAACCAAACTAGAAACTGGTGGCATCCTATTTGACTGGCAGAGCTTTGTTTAACCAGTGTGAGTAAATAAATCTCTCTCAACCGTTCAGGGTCGTGGGTGAGTAGTGTGTTCTCTTATCCTCCCTGTGCCCGTGTGGACAGGGGTTAATGGTGAAACAGTATCTGGCTGACCTTGTGCATCCCTAGGGGGAGCGCAACGTCACGATTCCCCCCAAGTGAGGCCGACGACCCTCGAGTGGGTCGGAGGGCTTTTCTTGACAGTAACCTTAAACAATGGTATTAAAAGATACAATTTATCCTGTAAAATGTTAGGCCTTACAAAGCTACAATGATACAAAAATTATAAAGTTATATGTAACTACGCAAGGATGATAGATACAAAAAATGCTTTGTCCTTAAGAACAAAAGCAGCTGCATAGCCATGGGATAATTAAGAATAAATGTTGTACTGTTGAGTATAAATTGTGCTGATCATATTCGAACTTAAAGGAGTAGTCCTGTTTCATTGATTAGCTTTAAACATGTAGACAAAAGTAAAAAGACTATTATCGAATACATTGCAGTTCTGATTTCTCTCCTTTTTAGAATTAGGAGCAGATCTTATCTTCTACTTTTCTACACGAGCTTCCCTAGTTACCAACCACCTCTCTCTGCTCTCAGTGCACAAGCAGTGGCAGGAAAAGTAAAGTCACTCTCTGCTGTATATTCTTGAAGACAGGAGCTTGTTTTCATTACTTACTGACAAGATTTAACCTTTAGGCTATGTCTACACTGTACAGAAAAACGTCCGTTTTTTCAGCATTTTTCGTTTTCTAAGGCTATGTATACACTGCACAGGAAAACGATTGTATCGTCGGCCCTTTGCGTTTTTTAAAAGCGCCGAAGAGACGATTGCTCCTGCGGCCCCCTAGATGGCAATAGACAAGCTGCTGACTACACCGCTCGTCTATTCACTGCCCGTCTGTCGGCAGCGGCGGATTATACCACATGTTAGATAATACGCCGGCGCTTCTAGTTTTCTTGTCTACACTGAGCTTCTTTTTTCCGCTCGTTTTTTTCACTGGTCGTCTTTTGCAACATGTTCTAAAAAACGCCAGAGCCGGGCAGAAAATTTACTACAGGAGTCTATGTAAAGCGCTGGACGTCTTTTGGCACATTTTTTTGGCGCCTTTTCGCAGCGTTTTTTGCCACGATTTTTCAGTGTAAACCCACCCAGAGACCCAAGTCCCACCTATAGTGGGTGTTAATAAAGGTTATACCTTGTCAAATTTGCATACAAGTGTCCGATGTGTCCTTGATTGTACCTTTTGTAATAAAATGATCATGCTTTGGTCGCGAGTGATTGTAACGGATGAGCGGGGAAAGCGGGTATTGGACCCACTGGACCACTGCCGGGCTTGCTCCGAGGGGACGTAACCAAGTGGCCATCGGGCAAGGTATCTTCACAGAGCCTTTGATGGTAAGGTTGACTGACCCCAACAGCCACCAGGTGCCATCCCAGAGCAGTCCCCAGCAGTGGCAGCTGACCAGAGAGGCCAGAAGTGCCAATGCTAGGCATCAACAGAATGGGAAAAGAGACAAAGCAGACAAGAAGTAAATATGTGCAGGTACAAACAAAGACAGGACAAAACAGATGCCAAACAGGAGGATAAGCAAAAGGTAAAGGGAACAATAAATAGACAGACTGAAGACACCAAGAACATAAGCAGAGACGTAAGCTAAACTCAGGCAAGAAACCAAGGCATGACCAGGGCAGGAACACGGCAGAGAACAAGGCAAGGGAAACTCAAAGACACAGACAGAGACACAAAGAGACCACATGGGCACACCGGACTGTAACAAACAAGATCAGAAAACACAGCAACAGACTACACGCCAAACACCAAGAACACCAACACATAAACAACAACAACAACAAGGATCAGGCAGGGAGTGTGAGGAGAAGCAGGCTTATAAACCCACAGGTGGAAAGGGATTGGCAGAGGAAGCCCAACCCTGCTGCACACAGTGGGAATAAAGGAAGGGAAGATGTGGCCGCCGCCCTCTATAGAGACAGGGAATCAGGGCAGCAGCCAAGATGGAGGAGCAGCAATCACAGGTGAGTAAGCAGAGGCTACAGGAGAGCTCACAGCGACACTGCAACAGGAAACAGATCTGCGATAGGAACATAGGTACGACTGCGGTTCGCAGCAGAGGCCGCAGCGTATGGACAGGAACGTGGCATGGACCGTGACGTGACTTTTGCGCAATTCAAATTTTTTTTGCTAAAAATAAAAATTTTTACAGATTTTGGCACTAAAATACTCTTCTTTACAGCTTTTTGTGCTAATAAAGTTATCTCGCTTCTTACTTCCAAAATACTGTTTTTTTTTACGGATTTTGGCGCCAGAATCCATTTTTTACGGATTTTGGCACTAAAATGCTTTTATTTACAGATTTTGGCACAAACAAAGTTATCTCGCTTCTGATGCTAAAAATACTTTTTTCTTTACAGATTTTGGCGACAGAATCCATTTTTTTGCGGATTTTGGTGCTAAAACCCTTTTCTTAACATATTTTGGCGCTAATAAAGTTATCTCACTTCTGATGCCAAAAATCAATTTTTTTTTTTTTACAGATTTTGGCACAAACAAAGTTATCTCGCTTCTGATGCTAAAAATACTTTTTTTCTTTACAGATTTTGGCGCAAGAATCCGTTTTCTTAACATATTTTGCCGCTAATAAAGTTATCTTGCTTCTGATGCCAAAAATATTTTTTTTTAAGGATTTTGGCGCAAGAATCTATTTTTTTAACAGATTTTGGCACTGAAACTTGTATTTACATATTTTGGCACTTATAAAGTTATCTCGCTTCTGACGCTAAACATACTTTTTTTTTTACGGATTTTGGTGCAAGAATCTGTTTTTTTTGGATTTTGGTGCAAAAATCCTTTTCTTAACATATTTTGGCTTTAATAAAGTTATCTCGCTTCTGAAGCACAAAAATTCTTTTTCTACGGCTTTTACGGATTTTTTTTACGGATTTTGGTGCTAAAATCCTTTTCTTAACATATTTTGGCGCTAATAAAAATATCTGTCTTCTGACGCTAAAAATAAGGGTTTTTTTTACGTATTTTGTCACTAAAAATAAATTTTTCGAATGGGCTTTGGTGCTATTAAAGTTATCTTGCTTTTGATGATCTGTATAGGCAGCACAGGCTAACATTCTGCCTATAACATCCATATAGACCATTGCTAGCCTTGGTGGATTTCAGCTCTTATAGTCACTGTATCAGGCCAGCAGTGCAGGGGTTAATAAGCTCACTGAGGCAGTCAGAGGGGAGGGGGATCTTTCTTCTGGAGGAGACAGGACTGAATGAGTCACTGGCAGATCCCAGAGGATGGGAGGCAGAGCTATTACACTGAGGCATAAGGCAGCCGAGCACAGGAGCTTGTGTGTGACCCTGGTGCTGCTGCAGCCCAAGCCTCACTTTCACTAGTTTGGCCGGACAAATTATAGCACAGGCAGCAGTGAGCGCACACAGGGAGGCTCAGCCCTGCCCTTATATGCCGGGTACAGCATTTCAGGAGACGGCGCTCCTGTACCCAGGTTATAAGGACAGCACTGAGCCCCTGTAGATGAGTATACTGCTGCAAACTCCAGCCCCTTGCCCTTCCAGCAGCACAGTGACGTAAGCACAGCAGTGCATGCTGGGAGCTTATGTGTGACTGCCCCGTGCCGACTTCGTTCTCAAGTCGGCTCAGTAGCACTAGGCATGTGACCCAAACAGGGATTTTTTTTTTACATTTAGGTTGTGCATTTTTAATAGGTTCTATTTTAAGAAGTACTTATTTTTCACATTTGCTATTCAAAGCAAATGTGAAAATTTTAGTGATAGGTACTCTTTAACCCCTTACCGCCGGAGCCAGTTTTGGCCTCTCTGACAGAGCCCCATTTTTTAAATCTGTCATGTGTCACTTTATGTGAGAATAACTTTTTGACACTTTAACCTATCCATGTGATTCAGAGACTGTTTTCTCGTGACACATTGTGCTTTAAGATAGTAAGAAATTTTGGTCCAAAAAATGCTTGTTTATTTGTGAAAAATATCAAATTATCGTGAAAAATGTGAAAAATTTACCAATTTCAAACTTCAAAAATTTCTGCATGTAAGACAGATGGTTATTCCACTCAAAATAGTTTATAACTAGCATCTACCATATGTCTGCTGTAGTTTGGCATCATTTTTTTAAATGCCTTTTTTTTTTTACGACATTAGGGGGCTTATAAATTTTGTAGTAATTTTCAAATTTTCAAGAAAATTTGCAATATACATTTTTAGGGACCAGTCCAGTTGCTTTTAAATCCGTTTTTTGGAAGGCAGGGTGAAGAAAATACTGCAATCCTAGCAGTGTTTTTTATTTTTAATAGCGTTCACTGTGCAGTATCCGTGACAAGTAGTTTTACTTTGTGGGTTTGAGACGATTACGGTGATACCCAATTTATGTAGTTTTTTTTATTTAAAGCACAATTTTTTTGAAAAAAAGTGTTTTTATTGTGTAAAACAATATTTATGCATCGCTATCTTCTAATAGCCAGAACTTTTTAATTTTTTCCGTATACAGAGCTGTGTAAGGACTTTTTTTTGCGGGATGAACTGACGTTTTAATTGGCATCACTTTAATGTTGATATGAGTTTTTGATGACTTTTTACTCCATTTTATGTGCTGCAGGATGAACAAAAATCGCAATTCTGTGTTTGTTTTTTTGTTTTTTTTTTACGGCGTTCACCGTACGGGTTAATTAACATGACAGATTTATAGGGTGGGTCGTTACGCACGCGGCGATACCAAATATGGGTACTTTATTTATTTTTGATCTTTTTTGGGGCGATTGGCGTTTGTAAAGGGGAAAAGGGCAATGTACGTGTTTTTATTTTATTTTTTGTGTTTGTGTTTTACTTTTTTACACTTTTTTTTTTACTTTTTCACACTTTTTACACTTTTCCCCAGGGGGGAATTGCATGAACGCTCGTCAGATCGTTCATGCAATAGGAGATCAGCATACAGCTTATGCTGGTCTCCATGACAACTGTCTGTCACGCTGCCCACAATGCATTCACCACACAATCACCAGACAACCCGGATGCTGTCATTCAGCGTCCAGGCTGTCCGGTAGGAGAACAGTACCATCGCTGAAGCGCCGTTACTGCGCCGTGATCACGGGCAGCAGGAGCTCACTCCTGCCGCCCGCAGCTGTAATGTCGCGACCACGATGTCGCGACATCGGGGGATAATCCCCCGCGGCCGGAGCTCACTCCGGCCGTGGGGGATGCGGCATGATGCCAGCGGTAATATACCGCTGATCCATGCCGGTATCTTGCGCGCTCCGCCTGTGAGCGCGCAAGATCCGCTTGACGTACTCATACGGAAATTTGCGGGAACACCTACCTGACATTGCCATATGAGTACGACAAATGTCGGTAAGGGGTTAAGGACCTTGTGTTTTTTTTTTTTTTTTGGTTGACATGTTTTTTCCTCTTCGCCTTCCTAGAGCCATAACTTTTTTATTTCTCCACTTACCTAGACATATGAGGGCTTTTATTTTGCAGGACAAGATGTACTTACTAGTGGTGTTATTCACTGTACTATAGATTATCCTGGGAAACCGCAAATTAATTCCAAGTGGGACAAATTATGAAAAAAAACGTACTTGAGCCATGTTTGCAGTGTTTTGCTTTTACGGCATTCAATCTTTGGTAAATATGATGTGATTTATCTGTATTCTATCGCCAGGTGATACGCATCGCCTAATACCAAAAAAATTAACATTTTCTATTTTTCAGATTTGCGCCGCGGCGTCATTTTCTGAGACCAATAACTTTTTTGCACTAACATCTACCGACGTCAGTGAGGGTGCATTTTTTGCGGGCTGAAGTGTACTTTTTATTGGTTTCAGTTTGCAATATATGAGACCTTTTTGATCAATTTTATTCCAATTTTTATAGGATGTAAAATGACCAAAAAAACTGAATTTTGCCCTTTTGGAATTTTTTTCATCTACGTTGTTCAGCGTACGGGATAAATTATGTTATATTTTAATAGACCGGACTTTTTCAGACGGGTGATACCAAATATGTGTAACTTATTCTTTTATTATTTTTTTTTTGTAAAATGGTGAAAGGGGGGTGATTTGAACTTTTAATATTTTTTTTTTTTTTTACCTCCAAACATTTTTTTTTTTTACTTTAACTTTAAGTCCCCCTAGGGCGCTTTGCCACTGGGGGGCTCCAAGATGGCAGTTTCCCCACTCCCTGCCTGGGGCCAGAAGTGGGGCAATCGAAAACATAGCAGCGATGTAAGCCTTCACAACCCTTCCAGCTGCCATGTTCAGTGATCGGAACCCCGCGATTTTGCGGCGGGAGTCCCGATCACAGTGAGAAACGGTGCGCGGCACCATTTCTCATTGGTTTAGGTGCCGTGGCCACCTTTGCCATGGCACCTAAAAGGTTAAACAGCGTGGGCAGAAGGCGCTGCGCCCCCGCGCTGTAACAGCCGGGTGTTAGCAGGCTACACCTGCTGTGTCTTTTCACCCGTGCCAGCACCCGCTGTCTTGTCCTGCTTTTCGGCTGTCACTGTGGGTCACCACCTATATCACTTTGCCTGCGGTGATCACTGAGGATCCACCATATACCGGCGATTGACGGGTCAGTGTATACTGACACCGCCGGATTGTGACAATGACATTACTAAAAGCTGCATTTTTATAAATCCATATAACTTAACATGATAACTGTTCATAGTCTTTTATAAAAAGACAATTTTTTAGTTTTAGCCCTACACTAAAAATTTATTTTGAAGACTTTACATTGTTACATAGTTTGTAAGGCCGAAAAAAGACAGACGCCCATCCAGTTCAGCCTATTGTGCTAAAGTGTTGATCCAGAGGAAGGCAAAAAACCCCATTAGGTAGAAGCCAATTGTTCCTTCACGACTCCAGTCTGGCAATCAGAATAAATCCCTGGATCAACAACCCTTCTCCAGAATCCTAGTCAGTATAACTAGTTATATTATTAAATTCTCAGAATGTATCAACACCCTCCTCTAGAGTCCTAGTCACTATAATTTGTTATACTATTATGCTCTCGAAATGCATCCAGATCCTTGTTGAACTCTGTTAGTGAATTCACCATAAGTTCCTCTGGCGGTGAGTTCCACAGTCTCACTGCTCTTACAGTAAAGAATCTCTTGCTATGTTTATGTAGAAACCTTCTTTCCTCTAGATGTAGAGGATGCCCCCTTGTTCTAGATACAGTCCTGGGTATAAAGAAATCTTGGGAGAGATCTCTGTATTGACCTTTAATATATTTATACCTATTTATTATGTCCTCATGAAGCCGTCTTTTCTCTAAACTAAATAACCCTAATCTTGCTAATCTTTCTGGGCATTGCAGTCCACCCAGTCCTTTTATATTGTTTTTGTTGCCCGTCTTTGAACCTGTTGAAGCTCTACAATTCCTTTCCTGTGCACTGGTGCCCAAAACTGTATGTCCCATGAGATGTCTGACCAGTGACCTGTATAATGGGAGAATAATGTTCTCATCTTGTGCATTTATGTCCCTTTTAATGCACCCCATGATCCTGTTTGCCTTGGCAGCTGCTGCCTGACACTGGCTGCTACAGTTTAGTTTACTGTCCACCCCTTCTCCATGTCACTTTTTCCCAGCATTTTTCCGTTAACATGTAATCATGTAATGGATTTCTCTTCCCCATGTGCATAACCTTGCATTTATCTGTGTTAAACCTCATCTGCCATTTCTCTGCCCAGACCTTCAACTTATCCAGATCGCTTTGTAAGAAAACATGGTCCTCTATTGTGTTGATTACTAAAACATTATCCTCTATTGTGTAGTGTTGACTTCTGACAGTATTTTACATTATGATCTTAATAAAGCAGCTCTTTTTTCCATGATCTAAGTACCAGCACAATCTTAAGTGGGATATCTCATCTGACTATTTTCACTCTTCACTGTCCCTAGGTATACACTTCTTTTGCAGGCTGTGGGCAGTTCTACAGCAGTGACTTACAATTTAACCTATTGCAGGAACATTACTGATGTAGGGGTTGTTAAAATAACGATACTGTCCAAAATAGGATGTCTTGCTATAAATGTGAGCTAGTAGATCTTTATTTGTCATGAGAGGAATCTTCACATACGAGAGATAGAACTTACATGCTGTCAAGACACACCGCTAGGTGCCGAGTGACTTATCTTTGACGAGTTATCTTTGATGTCATTAAATATAAATGGCCTCTGCAGATCTGACTGGATAGTAGAAGGTGAGCCAAGCCAGTAAATATAAGGGTTAAAGTTTTTCTCAGTAGAATGATAAGATCAAAGACTGAAAAGCAAGCTCTGTCTTTCCATTCAGACAAAACATGTAGTGAGGTCACCAGCCCAGCCACCACTAGAGCAAAGAGAGCAAGGAAACTTATGAAGACAAGCAGAAGATAAGAAATGCTCCAACTCTGAAATGAAGCAAAATTGGAACAGCTGATCAATGAGATGGGAATACTCCTTTAAACACTAAACAGTTCCATGTACTTAAACTCTTGTCTCTGAAAAGTGTCATCTTCTATGATAAGTAAATTTGGACTATAATATACAGTCAAAACACTTTGTGATAAAAAAATGAAAGTATAGTTTTCTATGAAAATTGTTTCTAAGTCTTGAAAGATATCTGACAGTTTGTTGTATCCTTATCTAGAACCCCCCGAAGCCCTAAGCTTCTGGAGGGGGAGGGGAGAATCTGGAGCTCCATTATAGGTTGGAATTTTCTGGCTGTATAGCTGTTGGTACTTAAGCGGATGGATTCGGTGTATGCATAGTATGTTTATTGTAAGGACCTTTGGGCAAAAGGAGACATGTTTTTGAGAGGGCAGCCCCTGTGTAGTCCTTAAGCTCCTGTTTGTAAAGTTTTATACATATGAGTAGGGGTGGTTGTGATATAAGACGGAGGAGTGTGTGGATGAGTAGGAGTTTACTGTGAGGCGGGTGGGGTTTAGGATTAGATATAACTTCCTGTCTTCTCCCCCGCTTCCTCTTTCACTCACCAAAAGAAGTCAAGGAAACATTTACCTCCCACCCGCCTCTACTTTAATGAATGCTTTGAGGCTTGTGTTCAGCTATTATCTGTACAATGATGGATGCATTATTGTATTGGTTTATATTACTTTGATTTTATATCTGGTTTCAGAGACAGTTTTTATGACACTGATAATTTAAATGTTTGCATTATCCTTTTAAAGGGAAAATGTCGCCAATTTTTTTTTTTTACTTATTAAATCAAGACTTTGATCCATATGCTTTTCCTCTCAGTCGTTTTTATTTCCTGATTGTAGATTTCTCTATTTGGCCATCTATATATGATTGTGGGGAAGACATTCTTGCTTGCACTGCTTTAACAGCAATCGGAAAGATACTTTACAGCTGCTTCATGCCCATAGGATTCTTAAGACAGTTTCTGTCCCATAGACGTCTATAGGATAGTTTTCACTGTGAAGGGAGGGGAGAGGGGGAGCTGTGACATCTCCTCTTGTGACTGGTGGATTCTGTGTTATCTGTACACAATGGTGTCTCCTTTCAGCTTGACCCTGCTTTTACTGATAATGAGCACACTGCTGAAAAGCTCTCTAAACAGAGCAGGAAGTGTCAGACGATTATTAGGCTTAGTGGCCAAAGTGAAAACTGCAGGACTTAAGAATTATTCAAAAAATGCTCAAAGTGATCTGGAAAATTTAAAAAAAAACATAACCAAAAATTCCTAAAAAATGTGTTTAACATAAAAATGTGAGTTAAACAATAAGTCACTTTTTGATGACACATTCCCTTTAAGCCCAAGGGAAGGACAGTCCTTCAGCCATGGTTCCCTATAGGTTTCCTCCACAGGGTTTTTTTCCTCTCCTGAGTGCTGTAGTATGACTCCTAGTGAGTCTGGCACTTGCTAACTGTTTAAAAACAAAAAAGGAAAAATGTATTAATAATGGAAGTGTCGGAATGTTTCATGGTGTAAACTGTCACAGCTTTTATGTTGCATTTTAGGAGTCAGGTGGAAGTTGCAGGCCAAGTTATGGTGGACTAATTTTAACTAATAGGGGATGTTATACCTCATGGTCTGAAGAGGCTGAGCTTTGGAAGTGGCCAGCCTTAAGGATGGCATAATGGTAATGTCATCCAGGGGTGGGCACAGTGGGTAAGCATGAGTGAGGATCTTCAGTAGGGGCATTGGTGCCCCTAAAGTTTTCTGGCTCTGCTAGAATGGCAAGCCAGAGCGTGCCGCCCCTTTATTGCTGTCTGGCCGGGAACTGCATGCTAGACAGCTGGTAATCTTACACAATGACCTAGCACTTCACCTGACTCCTTCCATATTTATTGTACTTCTATGGTTTGAATAAAGCTGTGGCCATTTTGACACCAAAGAAGAACGTGTTTTGTGCATTTATTCTTGAGTTCAAATTGGATGTATTAATTAGAGGGAGGGTTCATCCCATGTCCAAAAGTCATGAGTTTTAACAGTTTGTCATTCTCATCTACATAACTCTCCATCAATTTTTCATTTATCAGAAAAGTCTTGTCCATTTGGAAACCTCTCATCCATATGGATGTGATTTTTAATTTATTATTCATCTCCATGAATGAGACATCAGCAAACAAACACTTTTTCTTTTATCTTAATGTTCAGGATCTGACTTGTAAATTAGACTAGGTTATGACCTAAAAAGAGCGATTTAAAGCATTTAGCAGTAAATGTTAGTTTTTTCTTAATAATTAATGTTCTTTTTAGCACTAATTAAGCTGATAAATTAAAGATATGAAACTATACCACACATTATTACCAAAGATCACCTGTTCACAATTCCTAACATATCAGTATCTGAATATGATTAGAATTTTCTCTCTTTGGTTGCCTATTGACAATGACATGTTGAAAACTTGCTGTGCAAAAATGCAGCTCATGATTGATTATGAGTCACTACCACATCCCTAAGCCATAACAGTAACCACAAATCATTCATACTCTTGCAATGTATATGTTTATTTTTCTCAACAATATGGCTGAACCATTGACCTATATAACGAAAGTAATAACTGGAAAATAGGCTACAAAACAATATATTTATTTATATATTTTTCTTGCAACTATTTTGTTGCAAAAAGGAAAAGAAGAGTAATTAAAATAGAAAGCAAGGCTATATATGTATGCACACACACACACACACACACACATATATATATATATTTTTCACTTTGCAACAAAGCAGCTGCAAGGAAAGTGCCAGTCCTATAGAAAAACTATCGGGCCATCTAATGACCATTGAAGAGTGCGGAAGGACTCGAAAGTAAGAGAAGTTCAGTATAACAAAACAAATTTAAAGTGACATCCCCCTTCCCTTACTCGTTGGCATCCATCCCTACATTCCAAAAAAGTTAGGATGTTGCATAAAATATAAAGACATAAAAAATCCAGTGATTTGGAAATCTCTTACAGTCATATTTTATTCACAGCAGAACATAGACCACATATGATAGCTGTTTTTCCATTACATTTGAAAAAAAGTAAGTCATTTACAAATTGGTGTCATGAACATACCTCCAAAAAGTTGGGGAGATTAAACATAAGGTTGAAAAAGTAAGTGGTACTAACTGAAAACAGTCACATGACTGTGTATAATAGAGAATGGCAGAGAGGCAGAGTTTCTCAAAAGCAGAGATGGTCAGAGGTGCAGAGGTTTCATGTAAGAAATAATTAAACAAATTGGAGGCCAAATAGTGCCCCAGCAATTGTCCCTATAAAGGTCCCTTGAATATAGTTACTTGATTACATTGAGTGTTTTAAATACACTAGACAGTTGGTCAAAAACTTCACCACTTGCCTACTAAATCTCACAGAATTCAGAAGACCTTTACTATGTGGACCATAAAATACAATCAATACATAATTTCTAGCTAATTTTGGAGCGAATCCACTGTCAGTACCTGTTTTCAGATTTGGTTAGGTATTTTATGAGTATTATATTTTCTACCATTATGTTTTGATATTTTGCATTATGATTAGAGCATTTGGGAAAAGTTGAATGCTTTGAGATTGCTATTTTTTCCTTTAGGTAACAATGACAGATTATAATAAGACATCTTTCTATTTTCTAGGCATTTTTCCATCGAATGATGCAATATGCAGCTTCAAAATCCGATAAAAATGTCACAGAGGAAACTGTAAAGGTTAGTCCTGAAATTTTTGATGGTTGCTTTCAATTTTAGTACATGTGGAAGTGTTTTGGCTTCACTAATAGATTTATTGGAACAACATAACAAGAGTCTTGATGTGTTTAGTTAGTCTGAAGACCTCAACCCTGATGTCGTAACTCAGCCTTGTCTTTAAATACCACTGAACTGCTCATGGAAATGTGTTCCTGTGCTCAGCATGTAGTCTCCTTTATTTTTTCTTACAGAAAAGGTGTGATTTCTTTTTTACCTCTTTTCTCATCATAAATCAAATCTCTACAGACCGTGAATACTGTCTGTTAAGTCCCAAGATACCAATGACATCAATTATAATTTATAGCTAAATTGTTCCCAACTTAAAGCTTTAGTGCTATTTCAGCAAATAAAGCTTATTTAACCCCTTAAAGATGGGGAGTTTTTTTTGTTGTCACAATAGTTTTTCCTCCCCATCTTCCAAGAGCCATAACTTTTTTATATTTCCATCTCTAAAGAAATATGAGAACTTTTATTTTGCAGGACAAGATGTACTTTCTAATAATGTCTTTTACTGTACTATAGAACATACTGGCAAACTGTAACAAAGTTCTAAGTAGTTCTCGAAATGTGAAATAAAATGTATTTGCGCCATGCATGCCCAGGTTCTGTTTCTACAGCAGTCTTACTTTGGTATATGTGATGTGTTATCTGTATTCTACAGGTGGATAGGATTTTGGCAATACCAAATATATAGGGTTTTCTTTACATTTTAGTACTGTAAAAAAATTTAAATATTTTCTATTTTTAAAATTCTCACCACAGCGCAATTTTGTGTGACCATTAACTTTTTTTTGTACTTTCACCTATGGACTTCAACGAAGGTGCATTTTTTGCAGGCTGAAGTCTACTTTTTTTATTGGTTCTAGTTTGGGATACATGCAACTTTTTTAATATTGTTTATTAAAATTTTTAGGGGATGTGAAATTACCCCCCCCCCCCCCAAAAAAAAAAAAAAAAAAACCCACAATTATTTGGAATTTTTTTCTTCTACAGTGTTTAGCGCACAGGATAAATGATGCTATATTTTAACAGATGAGATGTTTATGGAAGCGGCGATACCAATTATGTTTAACTTTTTTATAATTTTATTTTTTTATCAAAAAGAGTGATTTGAACTTTTATTTTTTTTCTGTACTTTAGAACATTATTATTAATTTTTGTTTTATTTTACCTCTGAGTACCCCTAGAGAGCTTGACCACTAATGAATGCTATCGTTAATACAGTCTATTGCATTGTGTACAAAAACGGGAAACATGGCAGCAGTGGAAGCCTACACATGGCTTCCAGCCTTCATGTAAACCGAATGGTACTCTGAACTCACCGTGGGGGTCCCAATTGGAGTGAGAGATGGTGCGTGGCACCGTTTATCATTCACTTAAACACCACAGCCTCTATGGGGTTAAACAGCATAGAACAGAGCCGGCTCCATTCCGTGCTATTACTGGTGGGTATCAACTGCAATTAGCTATCGGCTCCCAATGCTTTTTCAGTCCCGCTACATAACCCCTTACTGACACTTGGATGTACTCACACGTCCAATATTTGTAAGGGGCTTAACAATAAAATGATCCAATTTTTTACTATACTTTCTACAACAGTTCTTTTTGGTTTTTTTGTTTGCTGTAATTCTATGGGAACTTTAGCTGTAGCACTGTGACTGGCAAAAAAAACTGCTCTAATATAGTGGATTGCAAAACTATTCATGCCCCTTGAACCGTTTCTCTTTTTTTAAATGTTAGAGCCACAAATGTAATGTATTTCATTGATATTTTGTGGTTAAGCAACACAAGTAGCAAGTATTTGTGAAGTCTAAAGAAAATAAGTGTTTTTCCTTATTTTTGCAAATTAAAAAAACTGAAAACTGTGGCATGCATATGTATGCAGCCCACTGTACTCTGCTATCCCTAAATAACATCCAGTGCAATCAATTGCCTTTAGAAGTCACCTAGGTAGTAAAGAGGACATCTGTATGTAATTTATTCTCAGTATAACTAGTGAACAAATGGCATCATAAAAACCAAGAAACACACCAGACAGCTCAGGGATAAAGTTGTGACAAAGTGTATTGCAGGGTTAGGTTAAAAAAGAAAAATAGCCCAAACTCTGAACATTTCATGGAGCACTTTTTAATCCATCTTCCATAAATGGAATGAGTATGGCACAACTGATAATCTACCAAGACATGGTCGTCCACCTAAACTGCCAGCCCAGATGCAGCCAAGAGGCCCAGGGTCACTATGGAGGAGCTGTAGAGATCCACAGCTCAGGTGGGAGAATCTTTTCAGTACAATTATTAGTTATGTACTCCACAAATCTGGCTTCTGTGGAAGAGTGGCAAGAAGAAAGCCCCATAAGAAGTCCCATTTGCAACTCACAAAAAGCTATGTAGGGGACACAGCAAGCATGTAAAAGAAGAGGCTCTACTTAGATGAAAACAAAATGAAAATTTTTGTCATAAGTAAAACACCAAGGGCATGTTTGGAACTAGGCACTGACATGCCAGTACTAAATTAATATAGAGGAGAGTCAAATGCGACAGAATGTATGAATCTGTCGTATCTGGGTTCATAAATCTGGTGTGTGGTATGCCTTACACAGCATAGCATAGCTTTGGCACATATCTTTGGTGCATAGATTTGGCGCATTGAAAAGTGCAATGTTTGGCAGATAATGCACCAAATTTTGCCGTACAACTGTTCATACTTCTATCAAACTGGGCTTCGACAGGTTTTTTGGCTGTCAGACTAATCTCATCAGCTTCTATGAGGAAGTCAGTGCTAGGACTGGATCGGCGAGAGGCACTGAATGTCATATATCTAGATTTTTCTAAAGCATTTGATACGGTGCCACATAAAAGGTTGGTAAATAAAATGAGAATGCTTGGACTGAGAGAAAATGTGTGCAAGTGGGTAAGCAACTGGCTCACTGATAGAAAACAAAGGGTAGTAATTAACGGTACATACTCAGACTGGATCGCTGTTACTAGTGGGGTACCACAAGGGTCAGTATTGGGCCCTATCCTCTTTTAACATTTTCATTAATGATCTTACACAGGGATTACACAGTAGAATATCGATCTTTGCAGATGATACTAAGCTCTGTAAAGTAATCAACACAATAGAGGATAATGTGCTATTACAAAGGGATCTGGATAAGTTGGATGCCTGGGCAGGGAAATGGCAGATGAGGTTTAATATAGATAAATGCAAGGTTATGCACATGGTGAGGAAAAATACATTACATGACTAAATGTTAAATGGAAAAATGCTGGGTAAAAGTGACATGGAGAGGACTTGGGAATCCTGGTGGACAGTAAACTTAGTTGTAGCAGCCAGTGTCAGA
Organism: Phyllomedusa bahiana; assembly: GCA_025379985.1. Classification (NCBI taxonomy): domain Eukaryota; kingdom Metazoa; phylum Chordata; class Amphibia; order Anura; family Hylidae; genus Phyllomedusa; species Phyllomedusa bahiana. The sequence goes on from JAODAL010004175.1 coordinate 140,713, forward strand.
CAGCAGCTGCCAAGGCAAATAGGATCATGGGGTGAATTAAAAGGGGCATAGAGTCACATGAAGAGAACATCATTCTCCCATTATACAAGTCACTGGTTAGACCACACATGGAATATTGTGTACAGTTTTGGGCACCAGTACACAGGAAAGACATTGTAGAGCTTGAACAGGTGCAAAGGTGGGCAACAAAAATAATAAAAGGACTGGTGGACTACAATACCCAGAAAGATTAGCAAGGCTAGGGTTATTTAGTTTAGAGAAAAGACGGCTTCTGGGGGACATAATAAATATGTTTAAATATGTCAAAGGTCAATATAGAGATCTTTCCCAAGATTTATTTATACCCAGGGCTGTATCTAGAACAAGGGGGCATCCTCTACGTCTTGAGGAGTGAGACTGTGGAATTATCTGCCAGAGGAACTTGTCATGGTTAATTCAATAACAGGAGTTTAAAAAGGACTTGGATGCATTTCTGGAGCGTAATAATATAACAAGTTATAGTGTCTAGGATTCTGGAGAGGGGTCATTGATCCAGGGATTTTTCCAATTGCCAGATTAGAGTCGGGAAGGAATTTTGCACTAAGATGAGGACAATTGACTTCTAACTCATTGGGGTTTTTTGCCTTCCTCTGAATCAACACCTTAGCACAACAGGCTGAACTGGATGGACGTCTTGTCTTTTTTCGGCCTTACTAACTATGAAACTATGAAAGCACACCAGAAAACTGGCACATCCCTGTTCCAACATGTTGCCCGATGAGTGGAGGAAAGCCAATACTGCACATCACCCTCTCCACCTTGAAGAATAGTGGTGGGAGCATCATGCTGGGGGAGGTTTTGCTTCAGCAGGGATAGGAAGCTGCTCAGAGTTGATGAGAGATGGATGGCGCTAAATAAAGGGCAATAGTGAAGGAAAATCTGTGAGAGGCTACCAAAGACTACCATGAAATAGTTTAAATCAAAGTATTTTCATGTGTAAAAATGACCCAGTCAGATTTCAGACCTAAATCTCATTGAGAATCTGTGGAATGACTTGAAAACTCACTGAGCTAGAGCTATTTTGCAATTCCAGCCTCTAGATGTGCAAAGCTGGTAGTGACATCCCCCAACCGACTGCAGCTGTCATTGCAGCTAAAAGGTGGTCCTGCAAAGTATTGACTCAGAGGGGCTGAATACATATATATTGTATGTAGGCCACACTTTTCAGTTTTTTAATTTGCAACACCTATCTTCACAAATACTTCCTTTGTGTTGCTCTATAAAATAAAACATCAATAAAATACATTAAAGTTTGTGGCTGTAATGTTTAAAAATGAGGAACAGTTCAAGGGGTATAAAACTTTTCAACCCACTGTAAAAGAATGCGCATCAAACTATTTTACAACAGGGTAAAGTACATACTGTATAGTGTATTTTCTGAACTCAGGACCAAAAATAAAGCTTATTTAACCCTTAATGATGGGGAGTTTTTTTTTGGTTGTCACAATCGTTTTTTCCTCCCCGCCTTCCAAGAGCCATAACTTTTTTATATTTCCATCTCTAAAGAAATATGAGAACTTTTATTTTGCAGGACAAGATGTACTTTCTAAGAATGTCTTTTACTGTACCATAGAACATACTGGTAAACTGTAACCTCGAATATTATCCTTGTGGTTACCAGATCTCCTGGGCGTAACTTGGAGCTGTTTGCTGTGTGTGATGCACATAACTACAGAGGTTCCTGTAAAGAATCAGCCAGTTTAGAAGTACAAGAAGCCCATATAATATTTCATAAAAATATTCTATGAAAGTGCCTAATTTTAGGAGCGATGACCTGAAAGAAAAAGGACCCATTATCACTGATAAAATGTCTGTATTTGTAAGCACCCATGTTCCCCATGAAATAACATTTCTGGAGCACCTTTTAATGTAGCTGCTCTGTGCATTCCTATATTATTGCTCCTTAATATTTTGAATAAATTCACAGCTGGGACCTACCATTACCCATTGTCAATGGGGTGGGTCCCTACATAGTCTGTCGCTTTCAGCACTGATTGGGCAATTTTAGACTGTAAAGGCACACACCCGCAACTGGTAACACCCGGTTGTCAATTTACTCGTACATTTCTAAGGGGAGTAATTGGGAAACTAAAATAAATGTATCACAGCCGCTGACATCCCCTCTTTACAAAGGGTTCCAATTCTGTACCTTTAAAAAGCTTTTAACTTTTTAAACTTTGTACATACTTACTATTTTAAGTCTTCTGCTTTTCCAGTCCTCAGGTCTCTACCTATTCCTTGTCTCTTCTTGGCAACATTTATTGTATGCAAGGCTTAGACTGGCCCACAGGGGAGCTGGAGAAACACCTGGTGGGTTAGTTCTCTTATCTGCAGTGCAGACCTGGTGCTACTTTTCAGGTAGAAAGGCAGAAAAAGAGTGGCAAAAAGCAAGAGTCATGTGCAGCATGTGCAGTAACTGTAGGGTGTGCCCCCAAGAATCCTCTCCACTGGTGAGCCTCATAGAATGAACTCCACTGGTAAGCCCCAAGAATATATTTCAGTGTTGGACCCCAGGCATCCCAGTTCAACCCAGTTCAATCCCAGGCACCATAGTGATCATAGGTGTAACTATAGCGATAGCAGCCATAGCGACTTCCATTAGGCCCAGAGGTTGAGGTGGCCCATTTAAGTACAAGAACATTGTTCCTTTTAGTAGGGACCAAGTCATTTGTAGCTTTCTGCTCTCTAGCACTACTATTTAGTTCCCTGATATATGGCGGTAATCTTTATACCTTTTATTATTGATACTTATGCTGCTGTTTTGGCTTTCTCATTAGGTGGTGGGGCCCACTTCATTTTGTTATGGGGCCCTATGAATTTTAGTTCTACTTCTGATTGTTATGTAACATTCAAGGGGTTTTGAAATATGTCTATATCCCAACAACCCCTTTAAATTAGCAAACAAATGTTCTCTATGACATGCGACATTGCCTGCAACTACCTTCTTTATGTATTTCTTTAGCCTAATAAATTAAAACTTTTTAAACTGAAGTTGGCCCTGGATAAACTGTTTAATACATTTATACATTTTTTTGCAGCGTAAGGAAAAAATGCATTTAATATGTAATGCTAGTCCACCAGATGGCAAGTCACTCTGTGAGCATTCCTCCTCCTTGGCTCATAGAGAGAGGATTCCAGGCAAGGAACACCTTCCCCCAACTGTGACATTAAAATGCCCTTCTAGACCTTGTGGAAATAAATTATGTGACAGCCCTTTAAGCATTTTATATAACTTACGGTTTATCGCTTGGATATGTATACCAGTCAAGACAACCTTAGGTCCCTTTTGTAACGGTGATTTTTTTTTGTTTATATGACTAATAATAAGTTCAATTACTGAGCTAGAAGAATCATCATAGAGTATCCGTATTACGTCTATATTGTTATCTGTTTATATATGTTTAATGCATTTGGGATCCATTCTATCGCTTATTCTTCCTATAACCGCCCAGTAATTAAGAGTGCCTAATAATTTTAACTTGTCATGTCTCTTTAGATTTAAAGAATTTGACTGTATTACAGCTTTTCAGTCAGAAATGTTTTCTTCATTTAGTATTCATTGCAGTGCTCCCTGCCGTCAGCACATAATGCATCGTATAAACATTCTTCAACTTAGTGCAGAATAAATTCTAGCTCTGTGAGCATTAATCTTTTTATCTGATTGTGATACAGCCTCTACAGTGCTATATATCCTACACAGACACATATTACGTTCTCTAAACATAATCAGGACTCTGGGGAGAGGAATGTGGATATTGAGGTGATTTTTCAGACACATTCTGATACAAAGAATATATAAGTACAATACTATGCTGCACTATTTGTGACCAATGTGAAAGAGGACATAAAGATCCATGCAGATATAGAGTACATTTGTTATACAAAACCCAATCTTCAACAAACCAGATATAAAGAAAATGGAATATACTGAAATATAAAGCAGTGAACTTAGACATTGTGGAAAGCAGCTGGTACTCATTAAAGTTTATTAGGTGATATATATTTACTACTTGATGGATATTTTCTAAAAATATATACTTTATAGAAAAAATTAAGCGTGATAATGTGTCTTCTGAGCTATAACTGTAAAGTAATGAGCACAAAGAGGTTTTCCCATCTTAGACACCTCTGAGACCTGCACATGTTTCCAAAATAGTAGTCACCAAACCACCCATCCTGCTTGGTGCCATGGCTGTTGTTAATTGATGGATCAGCAAGCATGTATGCCTCTCTCCATTCACTTATGAATACAGTGGAGAACACAACAGAGGTACAACCTGCATTAGATGTTTATGGCATATCCTGTGGATACGCCATAAATATCTAACATCTAAAACTGCAGCAGATTTGTAAGTCAGTATTGTTTTCTCTATTTTTTGCCATTTAATTAATCACATGATGCGGCGGCACTTAAAGTGGTTTTCTCATTTGGCTCTTTCACTGACTCACAGGCAGCTTTGCACTAACTCTGTCTCAGATTGTGGGTGGTTCTACAGCAGTGATTAGAATATATTAACATCAAGCCATTACTCTGACAGTGCAGGAGATTGTTATCTCTAACACAATTACAGATAAAGCCATGATTTTCAGTCTTCACAGCATATGTAAGTTTTGTTTACTGCAGCTAATCTTGTTAAATCTAAATAGTTTACTCATAGCTCAGTCCCCTCAGTCTGTCCATGGGGTGACATCATTCCCTGCTCTCTGCTCTGCCAGCTAATCAGATAACAGATGTCCTTCTGGTATGTAGGTAACCATAGAAACCTGTGTGCACCCAGAGAGCTGATAAAATGTCTCTTTACTTAAGTAAAATCTATTGATCAATGTATTTAGAAAACGTCTTCCCTTTAACTGTCCCTTTATGTTGAAAGTTAATCTTTGTAGTGAGAAAACCCCTTTAAGTGCTGAATGGTTTAATGGTTTAAGCTGCAACACTAGCCCATGGCATGGAACAAAAATCATTTTAATCTTAGTGAAACCCTTTATAATATATAAAGCCCCACATTATTTGATTATGTGCTCTGACCCCATCATAAACATCATAAACATATACTTGCTGATTAGCAGAACACATAATAATTTCAATAGGGAAAGTAGGCTATTAGTCTCCTTTGTAGTCTCCTTACATGTTGGAAAACAAATCTCAGTTATGCTACATTTCAACCTGTCAAATAATCCTTTCCTTGACAAGGAACCTTGTGTGGCTTCAGGATTCCATTTTGACTGGTCCCCTTTAAATCAGTGGATTAGCCATGTATTTTATTTACTTTTTGGATGTTTAGGATTGTATTATTTCAGAAGGTATGATATTCTCTGATTGGTGGAACTAAAATTTACAGAATGAAATGACTTTGAGCTTTATTACTCTCTATAAAGTTTTTTTTAGTAACTACTTTAAGCATCTGTGACATTTTTACAATGAAATTGTTACATAATTGTATAAAATTGTTCTCTCTAGATGCTTTTCTCCAACATCGAGGACATCCTTGTGGTTCACAGAGACTTCTTATCCTTCATTGAGAAATGTTTGCATCCGGAACCCAACGCTCATCAAGAAGTGGGAATCTGCTTTCTACGATTTGTACGTTGGATTTTATATTTCTATAATGCAGGCTGCAATATATGTTCTTTCTAGTTTTTATAATACAGGCAGTCCCCGGGTTACAAATGAGATCGGGACTGTAGGTTTGTTCTTAAGTTGAATTTGTATGTAAGTCGGAACAGGTATATTTATTAAATGTAACTCCAGCAAAAACTAATTTTTTCTAGTTTTGGATAGTGTAGGGAACAGTTTTTACATTTGTTTTGCTGCCTGTGGCCTTTTTTAGCAGATTTCAGCCACGCCCCATAAGTCTCCGTTTGTAACTAGGGGACGTAAGTAAGTTGGAACGGTGTAAGTCGGGGACTGCCTGTACTGTATTTAAATTAGTGTGAGAAGACTGGTCTTTATTTTTACAAAAAAGAATTTACATAAAGTTGCTCCTTCCTGACTGTGTGACAAAGAAAAATTGTGAGCCTTAGTGGAGATAGATCCATTTTAGCATTACTGACCATGGTGTCAAGTCAATAAAATAAAAGGTCCTTTAAAGCAATTATATTAGGAATAAGCTTGCCCTGCTGGTCCTGTTTTTGCTAAGAAGATATCTAGTTAGTAAGTGAAAACTTGCTTTTAGACAGTGCTTTGAAGAATGAACTATACAGTATCTCACAAAAGTAAGTACACCCCTCACATTTTTGTAAATATTATATCTTTTCATTGGACAACACTGAAGATATGATACTTTGGTACAAAATAAAGTAGTCCGTGTAGTCAGGCTTGTATAACAGTGTAAATTTGTGAAAATGGACATATTGTGCACAAAGTGTCCATATTTTGTTTGGCAACCATTATTTTCCAGCACTGCCTTAAAAGGGTTGTCTCACCATAGGCTTTTGCAGACATGAGCTCTTTCTCTCTTACAGCTTCAAATCCAGGGGTGTGCCTCTTCTCCCAGGAGGCGGGTCTATCGCCTCAGTAGGCATGTCTTCCTTAAATGAAGACTGGTGACATCATCACACCCCCTCCCTGTTCCTTCTTGAGTCATGATCATCATTCTGTGTGAGCAGTGAGAGAGAGAGGATGTCACAGCTCTGCAGACATCCTGCAATGGTCAGTTCTCATATCTGCAGAGCTGTTACCTCACTCCTCAAGCTCTTTGTAACCAGAACACCAATATTGATGCAAAAAATTATAAATACAGCCTGAAATGATGAAACAAATGTAAGAAATGCACTCTGCTCCCCCTCTGTTATTAGGCAGGAGGTAGAGGAGTGTATAATGCTGTGTTATATGGGGGAGGGTGAATGTAACAGCAAGAGACTCTGTAATTGCCCAGGTCCATCACATAAAGTTGTCACTGAGAGAGGAGCAGAAAGGCAGCCTTTATCTTACAGACACAAACAGCTAGCACAGTTTCAGTTTTGTTTTTACAAAGCTCATAGGGGAGTGCATGCAGCCAATCACAGCACAGAGTGCATGTCCCGACCCCAGGCTTCAGATTTAACTCTAGAAACTCAAAGATTAGCTAATAGCTGATGTATTAAATGATTTAGGTAATACAAACCAATTGCAAAAGTGCTTATTTTTACTGTATCCATCATTACAAATATGTACTCTGTAGCGAGAAAACACCTTTACCGCTCTTGGGCATGAAGTTCACCGGAGCTTCACAGGTTGTAGCCACTGCTATACTCTTCCACTCCTCCATTATGACATCACGTAGCTGGTGGATGTTAGAACCCTTGCGCTCCTCCACCTTCATTTGAGGATGTCCCACAGATGCTCATTAGGGTTTAGGTCTGGAGACATGCTTGGCCAGTCCAGCGCCTCATTTTCTTTAGCAAGGCAGTGGTTATCTTGGAGGTGTGTTATCATTTTGGAATACTGCCCTGCGGCCCAGTTTCCAAAGGAAGGGGATCATGATCTGCCTCAGTATGTCAAAGTACATTTTGGCATTCATGGTTCCCTCAATGATCTTTAGCTCCCCCATGACCTTAGCCTGCTGGTTTTCAGAAAACTGTTTGTCGATTTTCTTGTCCATCATCTTTAGAAGAGGCTTCCTTTGGACAACAACCATTCAGTCCAATTTGATGTAATGTGCAGGGTATGGTCTGAGCACTGACAGGCTGACCCGCTACCCCCTTAACCTCTGAAGCAATGTTGGCAGCAATCATATGTCTAATTTGAAAGTACTATCTCTGGATATGACGCTGAGCATGTGCACTCAACTCCTTTGGTTGACCATGGTGAGGCCTGTTCTAAGTGCAATCTGTCGTGATAAACCACTATATGGTCTTGGCCACCGTGCTACAGCTCAGTTTGAGGGTGTTGGTAATCTTCTTATAGCCTACACCATCTTTAGAGCAACAATTCTTTTTTTCAGATCCTCAGACAGTTCTTTGGTATGAGGTGCCATGTTCAACTTCCAGGGGCCAGTATGAGAGAATGTGAGAGCGATAACACCATATTTAACACACCTGCTCCCCATTCACACCTGAGATCTTGCAACACTGAGACACATGACACAGTGGAGGTAAAATGGCAAATTGGGTTCAATTTGTCCATTTTCACTGAGCGTTGAACTCACTTTAGTTGCCATTGATGACTGTGTGATGAGTTATTTTGAAGATACACCAAATTTACACTGTTAAACAAGCTGTACAATGACTACTTTACATTGTTTCAAAGTGTCATATCTTCATTGTTGTCCCATAAAAAGATATAATATTTAAAAAAATGTGAGGGATGTACTCACATTTATAAGATACTGTATATAATTTTCACCACTTGATACAAATATTGTGAAACTGAAAATATGTGTAAAATATATTTTTTAAATATTGTATCAATAACCCTTTTTACCATCTACAGTGGTGGCCAAAAGTATTGGCACCCCTGCAATTCTGTCAGATAATACTCAGTTTTTTCCTGACAATGATTGCAATCACAAATTCTTTGGTATTATTATCTTCATTTAACTTTTCTTCAATGGAAAACCCCACAAAGAATTGTCATAACGCCAAATTGGATATAATTCCACACCAAACATAAAAAAGGGAGTGGACAAAAGTATTGGCACTGTTTGAAAAATCATGTGATGCTTCTCTAATTTGTGTAATTAACAGCACCTTTAACTTACCTGTGGCCCCTAACAGGTGTTGGCAATAACTAAATCACACTTGCAGCCAGTTGACATGGATTAAAGTTGACTCCACCTCTGTCCTTGCGTGACCACATTGAGCATGGAGAAAAGTCTGAGGACTTGAGAATCCAAATTGTGAGGAAGCATGAGCAATCTCAAGGCTACAAGTCCATCTCCAAAGACCTGAATGTTCCTGTGTCTACCGTGCGCAGTGTCATCAAGAAGTGTAAATCACATGGCACTGTGGCTAACCTCCCTAGATGTGGACAGAAAAGAAAAATAGACGAGAGATTTCAACGCAAGATTGTGCGGATGGTGGATAAAGAACCTCGACTAACATCCAAACAAGTTCATGCTGCCCTGCAGGGTCTGAGGTGCAACAGTGTCAAACCCATACTATCCGTCGGCGTTCTGAATGAAAAAGGGACTGTATGGGAGGATACCCAGGGAGACCCCACTTCTTACCCCGAGACATAAAAAAACCAGGCTGGAGTTTGCCCAAACTTACATGAGAGAGCCTAAAACGTTTTGGAAGAATGTTCTCTGGTCAGATCAGACAAAAGTAGAGCTTTTTGGGAAAAGGCATCAACATAGAGTTTACAGGGAAAAACAATAGGCATTCAAAGAAAAGAACACGGTCCCTTCAGTCAATCATGGTGGAGGTTCCCTGATGTTTTGGGGTTGCTTTGCGGCCTCTGGCACTGGACTGCTTGACCGTGTGCATGGCATTATAAAGTCTGAAGACTACCGACAAATTTTGCTGAATAATGTAGGGCCCAGTGTAGGAAAGCTGGGTCTCCCTCAGAGGTCATGGGTCTTACAGCAGGACAATGACCCAAAGCACACTTCAAAAAGCACTAGAAAATGGTTTGAGAGAAAGCACTGGAGACTTCTAAAGTGGCCAGCAATGAGTCCAGACCTGAATCCCATAGAACACCTGTGGAGAGATCTCAAAATGGCAGTTTGGAGAAGGCACCCTTCAAATCTCAGGGACCTGGAGCAGTTTGCCAAAGAAGAATGGTCTAAAATTCCAGCAGAGCATTGTAAGAAACTCATTGATGGTTACCAGAAACGGTTGTTCGCATTTATTTTGGCTAAAGGTTGTGCTAATACTGAGGGTGCCAATACTTTAGTCCAGCCCATTTTTGAAGTTTTGGGTGAAATGATCAATGATTTGATTTTTGTCTCATTCTGTTTTGTGTTTTTTCATTGCAAGCAAAATAAATCAATATATTAATACCAAAGAATTTGTGATTGCAATCATTTTCAGGAAGAAACTGAGTATTATCTGACAGAATTGCAGGGGTGCCAATACTTTTGGCCACCACTGTATATAACAAATGCAATTTGATACTACAAATATGGAGGAGGCTGTTCAGTGTAACATTGCCCTCAGTGGCCAGACACCTAGGGCAACATGTCCAAAAACTGGCGGCGCCACGGCAATTTTTAGGCGCATTTATTCAGTGTAAAGAAGGCCTGAAAGTATGATCCTTTCAAAAATCTGACATCTGGTATACCTTGCACAGTAAACTTAATGCGCCTAAAAAGGCGCATTGTGCAATCAAGGCGCATAACGTATCATTAGAAGTGTATGTGATGCACCTCGATTGCCACATTGCCACATTGCGTCATGGAGGCACACATCGTATCATTGCTACGGTACTATATTTAATGTGCCTTTTTAGGTGCATTACAATGTGTGGTGCCCTGGTATAATGCGCCTAGTTCTGGTATATCATTTATATCAAGAATATGGCATCAAACTTTTTTGGGTGTAAAATACACCAAAACTATGGCGCTTTCGTATTGGGACATGCCACCCCTAGTTTTAAAGGTGTTTTATTGAGAGTCCTGAGTACAGCCAAACCATATGTAATAAACAAAACATGAACTATATATTTCCTTATACTAACGGTTATATTGGAGCCATTGGCACTCAAGACTATAATGCCAGTCAAGGGTTGACCCATTGGGGGAGGGGGGGGCTGTGTTTCCCAAGTTGGGGAAGGTTCAAGCAGCACACACTATGCTATATCAACTAGAGTTGTATACAGAATGAATGCACTTGACTAGAATAACACCGACAATAACCACCAGGTTTCTGATATTCATCTACATTTTTTGGCAAAAAGTGAGAAACTGAAGAGCTTCCATCAGGTTAGGGAAGATTTTATTTGCAGTACATGATCTCTGATTACTCATTCTGGATGTACTTACATGTTTCATGATGACAATCTGCACATTTATTAGAATATGTACTCACTTTACTTTATAGGGTTGGCTGACAGCTTTGTGGCATTTACCTTCTATCTACTGCCAAATTTCATCAAGCTTTTTGGAAAGCTCAGCATGATGGCAGGTGTACAGATATAAATGAAAAGGTGTCATTGTAATCTCACTTAAAGTCTTCTTGACCTGAAATAGAGGACACATCCTCACACACATAATATAGACTATCTAGAATTGCCTAGAAATAATTATTACCTTGTAATGTGCACATAAAGGAATTTAAAGAGGTTGTTCGGTTAAAATTAACATTAAATAGCAAACCAAATAAATAAATGAATGATCCTCTACAATCAGGTCTCCGCACCCTACACTCCACAGAAACTGCTCTAGTTAAAGTCTCTAACGATCTCCACACTGCTAAATCGCAGGGTAAATACTCGTTGTTGATTCTTACTGGAAACTCTCGGCAGCATTTGACACTGTTGACCATCTTCTCCTCAGCATGCTCCGTGCAATTGGCATCCAGGACACCGCTCTCCCTTGGTTTTTCTTCCCCACCCCTCTGACCACTTCTTCAGTGTCTCATTTGCAGGTTCTACTTTTCTCCTTTTCCCTCTTGCTGTTGGGGTCCCTCAGGGGTTTAGTTCTTGGTCCACTCCTCTTCTCAATCTATACAGCCCCCCTTGGCCAAACCCCTCAGTAGATTTGGCTTCCAGTACCATCTCTATTGCTGATGAACACCCAATTATACACCTCTTCCCGAGACCTCACTCCTGCCCTGCTACAAAACACCAGTGACTGTCTGGCCGCTTGTCCTTGACATCATGTCCTCTCTCTATCTCCAACCCAAACCTCACTAAAACTGAACTTCTTGTCTTTCCCCCATCTACAAAACCAACCCCCATCGCTATTTCTCTCTCAGTATTGGCACCACTATAACCCTGGGCAGCAGGCCCATGTTTGGGGTTATTCAAACTTGACTGTCGTTCCCCCCAAAATTCCCTTGCCCGCTTTTGTCACCTGCCCCTCAAGAACATTCCAGAACCGTCCTTTTCTATATCAAACAACTCAAACCCCTCATTGTTCCCCCTTTATTCATTCTCGTCTTGATTACTGTAACTCCCTGCTTATGGCCCTCCCCCTCTGCAAACTCTCCCTCTCCAATCTGTCTAAATGCAGCAGCCAGGCTGGTCTTTTTTTCCCGGGCCCATACTGATGCCTCTCCGTGTGCAGTACTGCCGGGTTGCCCATCCATTACAGAATACAGCAAAAACTAATTCTTTCATCCTAAAGCCCCCACAAGCGCTGCACCTACCTACTTTCTCCTCCCTATCCTGTCTACCACCCTCCCCCCACTCTCCCCGTCGGGCTCGGACACAAACGGGGACCACAATCACCAAACCTCCCTGACCGTCTTCAAGATTTTGCACGTGCTGCACCCTTCTTGGGAACATGCACCATTACCACAGGCCAATCCTAGCCTTCCAGTTTTAAGGGTGCCCCTGAAAATACTCTTCTTGGGCGGGCCTAAAAAACCAAATAATTGCTAACCCACACCTTCTATCACACACATTTCTGTCACCCCCCTACACTAGGGGACTCACAGGGGACTTTTTGATATAGATGACGTCAGGGGGGGCAGGTTCACCCCCTTTTTATGTAAAACCACCCCCTATTTATGAAACAAGGCCCCGGACCATGTAAATTCAGCACTTCTCCCCCCCTTGTTCCCCAGACACCCCCAATAGTTGTAAGCCTTCGAGCAGGGCCCCTCACACCTTGTGTATCCTTAAGTACTTTCACTTGGGGAATGTATGTCTTTTGTCTGTAATTATACCCCTCTACATTGTAAAGGCTTTGGAATTTTTTGGGGCATATAAAAAAAGATTATTATTATTATTATGATCTCACCTTCCCCCTTCATCTGTTCCAACTGGTCCCCCCAGTCTTTGTTCATTTTCCCCTTTTTTTCCAAACGGCACACTGCTCACCCCTGATTGGCTTAAGTTGTCACATAACAGTCCGAGCGGTTTATGTAAGAGAGCCCCATGAACTACTGCAGCCAAATCAATGGTTGCGCAAAGAAGTCCCCTTTTGGGGAGAAGACGGAACAAAATATGATAGAGACCCAGCACTGGAGCAGAAGCGGGGGAAGGTGAGTACATCCTTTTCTAAATTTTTATTTAGCACCAGCAGCTTACAAGTTAGTTTTGAATTAAAAGCAGAGCAAACAATTACTGTACCTATAAGTTTACTAGGACTTTCTTAAGATCCTTTTACATAAATTATTGTAGAAATACATAGGCTAGACCCTCTCTCTTTTGTTCTCTCAGTATTTTGATTAGTTTTTAAAAGGGGAATAGCTAAGTTAAAAAATCTGGACTGAGTTTTACTTGGTCTTAATGGCAACAAAAAAAGCATGGGGGGGATTTTTATTACTTCCCCCAGGGAACATAACCCCAACCCTCCCATTTCCACAACCTGTAAAATTACGGTTTTAGCTGATTTGAAGTGATTAGGAGAGGAAGATAAAATGTCTCAAGGAAAATATAGAAGAACAAATGTGTTTACGTTTTGGATTGATTTGAAACCGTATGATATCGAGGAAGAAGATAATAAAATGATGCCTATTTTTTTTTATTCAGTGTTCCAATGAAAAATATGTGCTTAAAAGGAGGTTTTCTTAGCTTTAAAAATTGTGTACAAATCTAAGCAAGTCTCATATGCAGTCACATGCATGCAGTTTTATGTGTATACTCGACACGTGGTTAGGAATGCCATCAGTCATTTAATTGCATCATACAGCGAAAGCATCTGGGCCAGTTCCTATCTTGCAGCGAGACTCTTTTTATGTAATGAGGGTCCCAGAGAGGATTACTGCCAATACTGCCCTGGTGATGTCCCTGCAAATGGTTACCTGCCCTCTTCCTTATCTCCTCTCACATACCCTGTACTCTTCTCTGTCTGCAACTGCCACACCTCTCTGTCTCTCCTACCTCACACCTTTCACTGAATCATGAGAAAAATGAATTAAGATAATAATAAACCCAGTTATACATATACATCCAGGACAGTAAAACAAATAACTAACAGAAAATTAAATGAAGTGCAGAGTATACTGCCCAAAAACATAACTGCATATAGTTAAAGGGGTTGTATCGCTACAAAGATAATGTCTCAGATTATGCGGACAGTAAAAATAAGAACTTTTTTAATTGGGTTGCATTACCTCAGTCACTTGGTTTAGCAGATATGAGATTTTCTGTAAATCTGTATTCTGTTTCTGCTGCTGCTTGTCGGGACACGCCCCCTGGCCAGATCCCACCCCCCTAGACATGCCCCATGCACTGTGATTGGCTGGCTGACATTTCATTCAGCCTGTTGGGATACGCCCCCAGACAGGAAATGCCCCGGCCATGCCCCCTGCGCTGTGATTGGCTGCTTGCACACTCTGTGTTTTCTCCCCTCTGAGCTGTTAAAATCAATAGTGAAACCAAGGGCTGTTGGCTGTAAACTCTTCCCCCAGCTCTAGGGTGAATAAATGGGCAATGACTGCCTGTTTAAGTCACAGTTTCCACTCATATAACACATTTATTATAGAGTCTCCTGCCGTTAACAGGGGGAGAGGAAAGGGAGGTAGAGCAGGGGTGGCATTGCTCCATAATAGCCAGTCCCGATGCTGGTAACAGAAGGGGAGGAGGGAGGGGGCAGTGTACACTCCTCCCCATGTCTCATCAGTTCAGGCCTGGTGTATAACTGCATATACCACAGCATAACAGTTCTCCTGTCTGGTAACAGAAGGGGAGGAGGGAGGGGGCAAATGTACACTCCTCACATGTCTCATCAGTTTCAGGCTGACTGTATAACTGCATATACCACAGTCATACAGTCTCCTGTCTGGTAACAGACGGGGAGGAGGGAGGGGGCAGTGTACACTCCTACAAAGTCTCATCAGTTCAGGGTGTGTGTATAACTGCATATACCACAGTCAAAACAGTCTCCTGTCTGGTAACAAAGGGGAGGAGGGAGGGGGCAGTGTACACTCCTCACATGTCTCATCAGTTCCAGGCTGACTGTATAACTGCATATACCACAGTCATAAAGTCTCCTGTCTGGTAAAAAAGAATGGGGAGGAGGAGAGGGCAGTGTACACTCCTCACATGTCCTATTTAGTTCAGGCTGACTGTATAACTGCATATACCACAGTCATACAGTCTCCTGTCTATTAACAGAAGGGGAGGAGGGAGGGGGCAGTGTACACTCCTCACAAAGTCTCTTTCAGTTAAAGCTGTGTGTATAACTGCATATCCCACAGTCATACAGTCTCCTGTCTGGTAAACAGAAGGGGAGGAGGGAGGAGGCAAGTGTACACTCCTAAACATGCCCTCATCAGTTCAGGCTGACTGTATAACTGCATATACCACAGTCATACATTCTCCTGTCTGGTAACAGAAGGGGAGGAGGGAGAGGGCAGTGTACACTCCTCACATGTCTCATCAGTTCAGGGTGACTGTATAACTGGTGACAAGCATGCAGGAGGCTGTATAGTTGTACTCTGCAGACACCCTTCTGCTTCCACTGCACAGTCAGAGTGATTATGTCACAGGTCTTCAGTGAGGAGAGACATGCCTCCTGGGAAGAGAGGACACGCCAGCTGAGAGGAGAGACTCGCCCCTGGATTTCAAATTCAATCTCAGAGAATTAGCTGAAGAGCCCGAACAGTTCAAACGATACAACCCCTTTAAATATAATAAGCCACTCACAAAAAATAGAGATATTTGGCTTTTGGTTGAAATTTCAGGATGAACATAAAATGAACTAAATGAGACCATCTCTTAACTTTAGAAGGCACATGTCTAACTGTTCATTGTTTCTGAACTTTATGCACAACTTGCAGACCGCTAACAAGGAGCTTAATGGCTAAATTCACAACAGGTGTTTGATCCCTGTATCGCCCAATACATTTAGGGGATCAATTTGCTGTTCATGTTTTTACATCATGAGACCAACACAACACCTTAAAATTGATCATCAGTACCTCTTCATTGCGGGAATTCAAGCAAAATGCTCTCAGACAAAAGTGGCCACTGAGCTTAGTGTCACAGATTGTCATTAGCAGTTTTCAACAAATAGACTAGAAGAGTCACAGAAAGGCAAAGAAGTGGACGTTCTTTGGCTACATCACACACTGATGACCGCTTCATCGTAAACAATTACCTGTGGAACCGGATGATGAATGTCATGCAACTTTAAGCATGTTTTAGGGAGCTGGTGGTGTGGTTATGTCATCTAGAACGCAGACCACGCTGATGTAAATGGTTACAAATGGTCTGACGTGACACTTGGTTGCCTCTCACCTCCCATAAAAGTGTCTGGAGTTGTGTGGCATCATCATCCAGTTCAGCAGGGCACTGCTTACAATGAAGCAATCATCAGTGTGTGATGAAGCCAAAGGACGTCTACTTCTTGACCTTTCTATGACTTTTCCAGTTTCTCTCTATCTTTGTTGCAACCTGCTGACGACACTCGGTGACACTGTAAGCTCAGTCACTTCTGTCTGAGAGCATCCGGCTTGAAGCCTCGCAATGGCAAGGTACTGTTAATTAATTTTAAGGCGTTGTCTTGGTTTCATGATGTCAAAATGTGAACAGCATTTAAATTGATCCCCTAAAGTTATTGGGTGATTCAGGGATCAAACATTTGTTGCGAATTTTGCAATTAAGCTCCTTGTTAGAGATCAGAGAGTTGTGCAAAAAGTACTGAAACATTGAACAGTTGGACATGTGCATTCAAGTTAAGAGATTGTCTCATTTTGCTAATTCAAAAAAAATTAAATTTTTTTTAAAAAAGAAATTTTATGTTCACCTGAAATTTAAAAAAAAGCAATTTTTCCCTAATTTTTGTGTAGATAAGTGAAAAAAAATTTTGCAAAATACATAGGTCCCAAAAATTTAACAATAAAGGGTGGGGATCAGAAAAGATTTCCAACACCTTTTCCCCGGGCTTCTTTCGGGGGACGCATTTTTAATGTTTTATTACATTTTTTTCTATATATATATTTTTTCTTTTTTTTATATTATATTATATAAATAAAAATATATATATAATAATATTATATATATATTTTAATTTTATATATATATATATTATAATATATATATATATATATATTATTTTTTATATGTAGCCCCTGACGAAGTTCTGACCCCTTTACCCGGTTGTGGAAACAAAGTTATAATGATTAAAAAATTTCCCTCCCTGGTTTTAGGAATGTATGCAAGCTGAACCCCCCCAAAAAAGGTTTTGTTAAAAAAAATAAATTTGCTTCACTGCTGAAATATTTATCATTAAGGGAAACAGAAAGGTCAGATTTTTGGCCCAGACAAAGTTTAGCTTTGTCACATAATGACCAATCCTAGTTTCAGCCTCACTGTGCCCCTAATTGATCGGTTGAAAATGGGGTGTATAAAAAATCTCCCGCATCCAGACCTTATTGAATGCAAATTGACTCTGACACTTGCCAAATCCCCCATGGACCAAAATGTGACTATCAAAAGGGTGAAGACAGATCACTGCGAGGTGGTGGATTTAATGTGTCTCAAAGTAAGTAAAGAATTAAAAAAAGATTTTAAGAAATGGGTGTTTTTACAAGCAGGTGGCAGACCCCCCAAAAAAACTGTCAGGAGGAACGTTTGGGTTCGAAAAAAACAATGCCCGCCCTTCTTCACTTAGCCAGCTAAAGCTCGTCACCTCAAGTCCCTGGTACCTAGAAAAGTTTGTAGGGTTCTGTCTCGATATGGCTCCTGGGCGGAAACATTGCCCCGAAAGCCAGCATTAACAAAAGGGAATTTAAAAACCCTGGGAAATTTTTCCGGCCACAGTGCTAAATGGGTGGATGGGGAAAAGTGAGAAGGGGATTTATAAATGAATCTTCAGTTTAATTTTCCCCAAAAACCCTATGAGGGATACTGTGCCCCATTGATAAAGATAACCCAGAAAAAAAGTTAAGTTTGGTGGGGGAAAGATCATGGTTGGGGTTACATCAGTATGGGGTTTGCAAAATTTACAAGGGGAAGAATATAATAGCCTAAAATATAAGAAGTTTTCGCTTTTTTTAAATTCCCTATATAAAAGGGGCAAATTTTGCAGCGGGGATGGAGCACTTTCATCACCCTTTTCTCATCAAATTTCCCTAAAGGCAAAAAAGATAAAGGTGTCCAGGACGGGCCCGCCCGTCCCCGGGCCCTTGATCTCTTGGGCGTTTGGGGTAGGATAAAGGGAAGTTTGGGAAAGAAAAACAAAAAAACTTGACGAATTGGGGGGCATGTAAGACTGAATTCTTTGCTATTTCCCGATGTCTTCACAAAAATTTTGAATATTGGCGAAACGATAAATGCAGTTTTCAAGCTCATGGAAGTCACACAAAATATTAAATGGCTGTAATAGCCCAAAACTCTTTGAAAATTTTATGAAACATCCCTTTTGGATTTGAAGGAATTATTTGTTAATTTTACTTTTCTTTCTGGGCGAAAAAATTTTGTTTGCCAAAATTGACCTTTTTTGTTCCAAAAAAGATAATATTTTCAGCAGTGAGCAAATTTATTTTCGTTACCAAAACCTTTTGGGGGGTTTTCAGCTTGCAATGAGTCTTCCTAAAACCAATGGTAAATTTTTTTAAGTGGTTATAACTTGGTTTCCAAACATGGATAAGGACAGAACTTCTGTCAGGGATGCATATATATTTTTGTTAAATACTGTTAGCCCCCTTTTTTTTGGGATTTTTTTGTGTTTGTTTGTTCCCATTCTTGTCTTTTTTTTTAATTGTGATTAGTGTTCGTCCCAGATGATGTTTGGGCAACCAATCAGCAGCCTGCGGGAAAGTCTGTTAAATTTGTTTCCCCAATTTTTCGCGGGTGTGGGTCCCCAAAATTCAATTCAGAGTGAATTCAAAGAGCAAAGCTAGTTGTAATCATAGCACAAAAACACAGACAACAAGGGCCCCTGACAAGGTGATTTTTTCCCAATAAAAAGTCTCTGCCTAAGTTACTTTTGAAAGTGACGGTTTTTTTCCTCAAATGTGCTGTCCAAGCTCTAAAAAAAACTAGGACAAGAAAAAGTGCATCAGATAAAGGGTACATCAAATTGACATTTCTTCTAAACTTCAAATTCAGAGAGTCAGTCACCTCAGAAATCATAGAAAGCACTGGAATCACACTACATTCAGTTACTACTTTCAGATGGACCATTGAAGTTCCCCTGAAAACATATTGAATACATTACTGTGTTACATACATATTGCATTGACTTCCATGAAAAAAATTACATTTTTATAAAGCATAACATGGAAAGTGTGATCAACTGTGCTGTCCAATACCACTGAAGCAAAAATATGCTGCTATACACTGGCCAAATGTAAGCCAAAGGGACATTCATTTACTCTTTGTTTGCCTTATGATATGGACCTATTAGGCCCTGTTCACACGGCAGATTGGGGCGCGGTTTTGGCCCCGGGGTTTTGACGCGGTTTTGCGGCCAAAAACCCGCCCCAAATCGCGCCCAGTTTTTACATGGTTCCTATTGGAAACCGCGTTAAAATTCACAGCCAGGGTTTGCCCGGCTTCGGGGCCAAACCCCTGCATGTGGAGAACTCTCCCGTCAATTCTTGCCGGGAGTGCTCTTGCGCGGGACCGCGCGTTACCCCGGGCATCGCCGTGGTGGTGCGCGGGGGTGCGGCTCGCGGGGGGGGTTTCCCCTTTCTATTAATTTGCTGGGGGCAAACCCCACCGCAAAACCCCCCCAAACCCGCCCCCCCCTCGCCCAGTCCATGCCCCGCGCCCATGCCGCAAACCCCCGGGAGGAGCGCGGTTGTGGCGAGGTTCGACGAGGTTATGGGCCCCCGGCAAAACCCCCGGCCCAAAACCCCCATTTAAAGGTCCAGGTATAACAGGAATGTCAAAGGTAGCCAAAGTGAGTAAAATATGAGTGAAAAATTGTAAACTTAGGGTGGGGGATCTCACCGAGGGGAAAATTTTATTTCCATGT